>VVHJ01041064.1:0-10003 GCA_015107715.1 Tylochromis polylepis | reverse complement strand
GAAGAGAGGGGTGGGGGGGGGGGGGGGGGGGGGGGGGGGTTACGGTGTACGGTGTGAGGAGCTCAGGTGATCCAGCGGGTTTATTTGTTCAGAGTGAAAGGTAAGGACTCTCAGAACAATTATGCAAATACGGATTTTTTTCATCGCTGTTGTGTTTTTTTTATGTAAGCTCCTCATGTTTGCAAAAAACTGTACGTGATGGAGGGACATGGAGCTCATTTTTGGATTCGGCACCCTTAAAAACATCCCATTTACCAAAAACATCCCATGCAGCTGAAAAAAGACCTGCAGACCCGTGTTATCAGTCTGAGTGGTCAGTTATACATATTTTTATAAAGACTTGGTAGTGTTGTGTACATGTACACAAAGTATTACAAAGGTAGTGGTAGTATAGTATACATGAGCTACTGTGTGAGTTCTGCTCGTAGCTTGGATTATATTTTAATGTGTGTGTGCAACGCAGTAATCTTTCCATACAAACATCATAATATGATCCTGATGTTTTTAATGAGGTGTAACAGTGAAACAACTGAACCAGTTTCCCTTCATGACTGCAGTGAGTGTGTCCCTGAGTGGAGACAGCCAGTAGCATCAGTTATTTGCTCGACCAACATTTTCCTCATCAAGTTAGTCAGATGGTAAAAAGCCAAACAACACAGTTGTCCAGCACTTCTACATTACACATGCCAGTGTATCAAAGTCCCCGCCCAGTAAGGTTCAGTACCCATACAGAGTCTCGAGCTGTTTGAAACGTTGTCCGTTTGCTTGTGTCTAGGATGAGCCCACCACTGGGATGGACCCAAAGGCCCGCAGGTTCCTCTGGAATTTAATCCTGGACATAATCAAGACTGGGCGTTCTGTAGTGCTGACGTCACACAGGTTAGAAAGCTTAGTAATTACATGCATGTGCCTCTGGAACTCCATCTGTTTTACAAGTTTTTCACCAAAGTGTTCTCACTACGTGATGTTTTCTGCAGCATGGAGGAGTGCGAGGCATTGTGTACCAGACTGGGCATTATGGTGAATGGCAGGTTCAAATGCCTGGGGAGCATCCAGCACCTAAAGAACAGGTCGGGAGACTAAAGATTAATTTTCCTTTTGTCATTTCTAACACAATTTTGTATGTTGTACTTCCAAAACTCACAAAACAAATTTAGGCTTCTTCAGTTCTCAGACAACAACGTTTCACTGATCACCTGTCTGTCCACTCCAGTTTAGCTGACTCCCTTCAGGTTTTCCAAACAATTCACAATGTGTGTGCCAGGCATTGTCACACGAGGAAGTTCACAAAACAAGATCACAAGAACCAAGGCTGACAGTCAACAGGATCAGCACCGCTTTGTTTCAGCTTCTCCCACGCCCCATAAGAAAGGAAATAACGGCTCGATCCCTCCTGGTGTGCCAAATACGAGTAATATGCGGTGTCCATGTGATAGAAGTGTCATCATCAGACCACGTGGTGTGTGTCTGTCTGCCATGGGTCAGGGTATAACCCTAACCCTACCCAGTAGTGTAGGGTACATAGCAAGCTTTCAGGTTTCAGTCAAGAAACACGGACAACTTTCAGATCTTCTCCAGAATCCTCCAAAAACCCTTCAAAGTTAACTGGGCCGACCTGCTGCAGCACCCAACGTGGTTCTTGCTGTCTGGGAGCCAACTTGGCAGTGAGCGACATCTATGCTTTGGAGAGGGGATGAGCCTGTACCCAAGCTGCGGCTCGTTCTTGAAAGTCCACGTTCCACCTTCTTTTATCAGAGCTAATCAGGTTTCTGAACACACAGTCACTCAGAACCTCCAGCTCTGAGATTCTGGCATGTGCAGGGGTTTGATGTGTGACATCTCGAGGTTGCAGCAACACATCCACTGACCTTCTCAGTGATCGTTAAAGCTTTTTAGGAGAGGCATCTTGACACAGTGGGGCGTGCCTGACCCATGACTCACAGGATGTCAAATCATGGGTCAGCCTGGGCCCGCTGTGTCAGAGCTTCTGATCTTACTGTCTTAAAGAGAATAATCCTACTTACCTGGAGTAGTAGTCAGCAAAGACAAGTAAATGTACACTTTGGTTGGTCTTCTTGGGGAATAGACCCATCACATTTGGACCACAGTTTGTTGGTGTTTGCTTGCTGGTTTCTGACAGTTCTGCACATGCTCCTGAACAGCCCAGCTCGGTTTTAGCCAGCAGACCGTTTCTGTAATCGTCACTAAGTTTTGTGTCTTCCCAGATGTCCAGGGAGTGGAAATATTCAATCACTGTATGTGGAGACTGTTATAGATTTAAAGCTGGTACATGCTCTTGTAGGGAAGCTTGAGAACACGGTAGATAAGGTCCTGCGTGCGCTCTGATGACGTCGTGGGATTGATGTTGTATTCTCCTATTTCAGTGATTTCCTGATTCGGGGTGTGACGGTCTGTTTTTCTGCTATGCCTTTCACCTCGGTTGCGATCGTGAGCTTCTGTGAGGGGGCCTGTGAAGCATAGATGGTGGTGGCACATTCTCACATGGATGCCCGGTCTTCTGCTTGTCCCTGTGGACAAAGTCAGAGTCTTCAAAAGTGGATAATGTGGTGACGCGAGGAGTGTCTGCTGAAAGAAAGCGGTACACCCCGCACCCCTGAAGTGTCTTATCATCATCATCAAACCAGTGCTTCCCTTCTGAAACATCCAGCTGCGTACCAGTGAAGAATATTCAGTCCAAACTCAGTAGAGCAGGAAGTGCCGGTGTCTTTGAAGTCGGCGCCACCACCGGCACGTGCCAGCTTTTATTCTGAAGAGTCAGCTCCATCTCCATCCAGCCCGGCAGCTACCTATGCCGTCTGTCAGACCAATACAAGGCGAGTTTGTCAGCTGGGGTCCTAACAGTGTTCCACACAGCTTCACCGAGCAGAGTATGTGTCGAACCAGTATCCACAGCAGCATTTCCAGTCCAGTGCTTCAGTTGTGGGGACTTTCAACTGCCACAAGAGGGCAGTAGTTTCTCCTGGGCTATGGAACAGCTGATCTTGGACAAAAGAATGAGAGGTAACATTGAAACCTGGTGTGATGAGTGTTACGTGAGGGATGAGTATTTTCACCTGATGCTTGTGGTGGTTTGGGATGGGGTGGCAGGAGTAAACCTGGGGGGGGGGTAGGGTTAGGGTTCTGTTTGTTTTTAGGTTTGAGCACTCATTTTTCCTGTGACTCATAGCAGATACTTTGAAATCATCATACAGCTGCCATTATTTCTCTGACAGAGAAATCTTTACATTTGTCCACATTTAGAAGCGGCTCTGCCTCATCGTCCATGCTCCCAATAGAAACTGAAGCTTAATTGGGTATTTTCCCACAGGCAACCCCAAAGACCACCCTTAACCTCAGATCTCATAGTTGACTACAGATGTGCCAGCTGTCAAAGGTCTGTCTGACAGACAACCATTCACACCTATGGGCAGTTTGGAACGACCAGTTAACCCATCCCCACTAACTGCATGTGTTTGGACTGTGGGAGGAAGCCGGAGCACCCGGAGAGAGCCCACGCCAACACGGGGAGAGCTTCTCGCTGTGCGGCAACAGTGCTAATCGCCACGCCACGGTGCTGCCCACATTCATGAGGTTAAAGAAGAAAATGACATATTCAAAAATCCCAAACAGGAAAAAAGTTCACAATTCTGGCTCGCTCAGTACAGCCCCGGTTAGCAGTATATTAAATATATTCTATATGTTGGGGGTTTTTTAATGGGCGGAGCTGGGGAACTGATGGTGCCATTCTGTTCTGACTTGGCTCATGTTTCTGCTAACATGTCACAGGTTTGGAGATGGCTACATGATCACAGTGAGGACTAAGAGCAGCTCCACCGTCAAAGAGGTGGTTCGATTTTTCAACAGAAACTTCCCCGAGGCTCTGCTGAAGGTATGTTACAGCAGCCCTCCGTTGTACTAGTCATCTTACCCACAGAGCACCAGCGTGGTAGCCGTAGCACCAAACTGCACCTCACTGCCAGCTCACAGCAACAGTAGTGTAGATTTAAAGATCCTTATCAAAGGAAGGTGAGATCCCCGGCTCGCCGTCAAACAGGACCGTCAATGAGAAGAGTAGCATGAAGCTAACGCAGAAGTCTTACAGAAAAGTAGATCTGTATGTGATTCTGCTAAAAGTAATCATGCATCATTATGATCAAGTATAAAGCTAATCAATATAACGAATGAGCTAATATTACCCAAATAGTTTCATTATATACCAAAAGCATAGCATCAGCATAAAATCGATTGGTGTGGTTTAATTTGCAGATTAAAGGTTAGGGTGGAGCTGCTTTGGCCCTGAGCACTTTCTAACTCTCTGTGAAACAGTTAAAACAGTAAAGCTTGTGTATGGTTCAGTTGTTCTAGCCCTTAAAATTACTCTATAAAATATATATATAAAAATGAACAGATCCCTGGGGTTTGTTTCCCGGCCACCAGAGTAATTACCTATCCATTCAACAAGTGCCAGGATTAATGAGGGGAGCCTCCTTCAAATGGCACAGCGCTAAGCCGCTCTCCGATGCATCCATCAGAGTACGAGTGTGTGTGAATGTTAGCTAGGAAGCACTTAAAGCATAGAAGAAGGTGCTTGTGTGAATGTGGCGTGTTGCATAAAGTGCTTTGCGTGCTCTGGGAGAGTAGAAACACCTTGTATAAAAATCAGCTGAAACAGGGCAGGCGCTTACTGCTAGGCCAGCTTGAATTAGCTACTCATCGCTAACCTAACAGGCTAATAGCCACAGGACCGGAGGCTCTGACCCTTTAAACAGAGCGCTGGTACATATCCCTATAATTAGAGTCACTGGCCAATCCACAGCCTCTACAATAGCACAGCTAAACAAATGTGGTATTGTAACTTGAGCTTGTGTAAAGTGGCTCGTGCTGTCATATTTGCAGGAGCGTCACCACACCAAGGTCCAGTACCAGCTGAAGTCTGAGCGCATGTCCCTGGCTCAGGTCTTTAGTAAGATGGAGCAGGTGGTGGAGGTGCTGGGTATTGAAGACTACTCTGTCAGTCAGACGACTCTGGATAATGTGAGTGACTCAGCTTCATCCAAGGCTTCAGAAAGGAAACGTCTTAAATAAAAACTTAAATCAAGGATCTCTTTTTCTGTCCAGGTGTTTGTTAACTTTGCCAAAAAACAAAGCGATAACCTGGAGCAGCAGGATGTGTCGCCCCCGGGCAGCGGAAAGTCCCCTCTGCAGCGCATCTTCAACCTGCTAAAGTCTCGAACGGCCAACACAGAACTCAACGCTCTGATCAGCGAGGCGCCGGAAGAGTTGGAGAGCGACGATGACGAAGGACTCATTAGCTTCGAAGAGGAAAGGGTGAGCAGAGCCTGCCTGCAGTTCTCTGTTTTTCTGTTAACTGAATTTGAGAGGAAGGGCTACACAGATGAAGGTGCAGCCACATGTTTTAAACAGTCTGGGGGGGCAGTAACATGAGACCAAACCTAGAAACACTGTGTGGAGGAGAGATCGCCCAGAACTCGGGCGAGGAGATGTTGCAGCGTCTGCCCTGCAACATGACAAGATGAGGAAATGATTGGAAATGAATGTAGAAGGACAGGAACTCAGCATGACCCGTATCACCACAGCACAAACTTCAGGGAACAACAGGAGTGAACAGTGGAGTAGCTTTCCAGCAAATATACAGCATTGTTTCCTCTACATGTGGAAAATCCACTGATTTCAAGCTTGTTTTCAACAAAGGCTCCTAAAGGAGCGAACCATCTAACGCTCACAGTGTTAGAGCCGATTAAATGTAAATATTCCCACAGACCATCCCATCTATCATAAGGTAACAGCACTACAAGGCTTCACACCGTGGCACAACACCCGGTTACCAGGCAGCTGGTGTGTGCGACCTCTGCTGGTGAGCTGGAGGTCTGCACAAAGAACTCTCTCACCCTAATCTCAAAACAAATAAATCAAAAAAGATCAAATGTGATTTATATAGCACCTTTCTAGACAGAATCACAAGTGCTGCACATAAGATAACAAGTCATAAATCAAAAATGAACCAAAAGCCTTTTTGAAAAGGTGAGTTTGAGATGTTTTTTAAATGTGACTGCTGAGTCCACATTTCTTAAGCTTCGAGGGAGAGACGTCCACAGTCTGGGGGCCGCTGTGGCAAAAGCTCCGTCACCCTTAGTTCTCATCTTAGTGTGATGAATCCAAGTAAGCCCTTATCACACGATCTCAGGGACCTGCTAGGGACACGGGGCTGTACAAGATCGGAAATATAGGCTGGTGCCAGTCCGTGCAGAGCTCTACGAGTCAAAAGCAGGATCTTAAACTGGACTCTGAATTCAACAGGAAGCCAGTGTAACTGAGATAACAGCGGTGTCATGTGTGAATGCTTGGAGGATTTGGTCAAAGCCGAGCTGCAGCGTTTTGTACGACCTGCAGACGATGCAGGGACCCTTTGCAGCAAATACTGTATTTTGTTATGCAGACGAGCTGACGAAGACGTCACGACCAGATCAGCTGTAATCCGTGTGTTTGCACGTGTGATGACTTTCTGATTCCTATTTTGTTGCTGTGTGGTTTTAGAGGAGAATTCCAGCATAACACTGGTGTATATATTTGTGTGTGTGTGCTTGGCAGGTGCAGCTCTCTTTCAATACAGACACCCTCTGTTAAAATGAGCTACTCTACAACCAGAAGGGGGAACCTGATCCCACTGGTCTGAGCTGTGTGTTCTTGAGGGCGTGGGACTGCAATCCTGAAGAGGACCAAAAGTCTCTGAACTGTGGACCACAGCACCTGCTGTTCAGTGTTTCAGCCTCAGCCCAGGCTTCAGATCCACGCTGCACTAGGACGGCAACATTATATTTTGAGTGTGTGAGTTACAACCCTTTATGAAATGTTAAAACCAAGTGTTTGCTTCCACTGGTATCTCTGAGCTGACTGGAACCCCCCCAACCAGAAAGGGTCCTTGTTACTCTATCGAAGTAGACCTGCCTTGAGAGCATGCTGTGATGATGATGATGATGATAATACACCCTGTTTTTCTGTGGTAAGATTTATTTTGAATGTCGAGGCAGGTATAACCTGCCGTGGCTTTTTTTTCTTTAATCTTTGGGGCTTTCACGTGTCTGTGTGTGTGCGCGTGCCTGTGTGCGTGCCTGTGTGTGTGCGTGCGCGTGTCTGTGTGTGTGTGTGTGCGTGCGTGTGTGTGTGATGGCGGGTGTTTTTGCTTTTGCATTAACAGTGCGGTGCAGCCTGTAAGGGGGCATGAGTGGAGCCGTGGCTGAGTTAGCAGGTGAATGTCATGGTGATGCCTCAGTTTGTCCCGACACTGTACACGTGCTCTCTTTTTACTGAATGCTTTCTTTTCTGTTTGACATATTATTATTATTATTATTATTATTTATGAATATTATAACACGTTATTATGTTGTGCACTCTGGTGAGAAGATCCTCTGTAAATGGGGCACTGTGTATAATAAGAACAAGAAGTCCACCTGCAGTGAATTTTAATCTCTGACAACAACTGCACTACTATCACTGTGACACTAAAAGGGACCTTCGGCTCACGTTTCCTGTAACAATGTGGGTACACTCCATGTTTTATGATTTGCAGATGAACTTTTTGGACTAATCAAAAGTGTCCAGACAATACAAACTACAGCTCTTTCACCGACTCTGTGTCGATATGTAACTGATCTCTCATGTTTTGTGCTGTCAAAAACAACTACTGTGTTACTGCTTCCTTCACAGCTAACTGCTGGCCTGTTTTGGTTATTACTTTGGCGCTGGTGGGCTTTTTTTCCTATTGAAGATGTTATCATTAAAAAAGAGTAACTGTGGTTCTTTCATGTCTGACAGTGTGAGCCTGACAGGTGAAACCAAATCTATCGCGGACTCAAACAAAGATCCGTCACCCACAGCCACTGCAGGTTTGAGCGTTCACAGAAAATGAACTTCATGCTGTGTTTAAAATAAATCTAATCTGTACGTTTTGGGATGTGAGCTTAAGCTTTCATAATGCCACTGAAGCTCACGTATGATTAAACGACTGTTTCTGAACTGTAATTTACACTGAACGGACGCTCTCGCTATGCTTCGTGTTCGCTTGTCCAAGGCGTCTCCAGTCCACTTCATGTGGCCTGTGCAGTTGAACATGAGCTACACGCCAGGTACAGTCACATGTGTGGAGCTCGTTGAGGACACAAATGGTCTGCTCTTGGACGACGCATTCGAGGCTACTCGTTCCTGGAGCGTGTGAACGCTGCACCACTTTGACATCATTTTCCTCACATTAGAATGACTTCTTTCAAATGCATTTCATATTGTTTTCAATCCCTTGTCATGCATCCATATTTTTTTGTGAAAGGTCAGGACACCGTGCAGGCCAGTCACATTCTAGTTTTGGCCGTTTTCACAGTATCTGACTTCTTCTATTGTGTCATAATTCACTTTCTCTTTCTTACCCTTGTGCTGCTTGTGACGGGGTATTTTCCCGTGTCTGGGATTAAGGCTTTGGTCATGAACATTTTTAAATTTATATCAATATGATGGGAGACGCCAGCAGAGAGAGAGACGAGAACAATATTTTTGTATTTCGTACTGTGAAATGTAACTTTGCTATTATTGTTTTAAATCGAAACTTAATTAGACGGTTTTCTGCAGTGTTGGTCTGGAAACACGGAGGCTGGCACGTGGGTAACGTGTCTCCCTTTGTCCTTTACTGTAGCACGGTGCAGCTTTCACACAACCCAGAATAAATGAACGTCAGCATTCACTTATCGCGTCTCTTCAGTGCCGGCCTTTTTTTAATGAAAAGCAACAAAAATGGTCATCTGATTGGGAACTTGAACAGAAGTAGTACTTTAAACGTGACACCTTATTACAGGATGTGAGGTGACAATGTAATATATACAGACAGTATCACCTGTATTCCATTTTCATCTGCTGAAAAGGCCTGACCTTCTACTGAAAATGTTCGTTCCAGCAACAACAACAATAATAATATTGAATTCCATTAGTTTTTCCATTATTGGATAAAAATGCTTAAAGATGGGGCTCCATCATCAGTGGAGTACAGTTTATCAATGGGTAAATAATTGAGCAGACCGAGGACCATCAGTAGACTCAAAGGGCCCGACAGGCCTGTGTAGGAAGTCTGGATCGGCTCTCTTTCTTACCAGTCCTAATCTCTGATCCTGTGACTGTTACCCTGTAGGCAATACTGGGCTGAGGAACTCGCCCAGTTCCAACTGCCTGTCATCCAAGTGTTACCAGCCACACCTGTAACGGCAGCTCACCTCTACATCGGAGCGCTTCTTAACTAACCGGGTTAAATTTAGTGGATTGGATGACTAAACCCCAAAGGTCTGTTACTTTCAGAAGGCTGGGGTAACCTGTAAGAGCCATTTATACTAGTGAGGATTAATACTCACATTTTTACCTTTACTGTTTACTTTTGAACTCTTTGTTACAAGGGTTCAAAAGTAATGTTAAGGCAGGCTATTTTATTAAAGCAAGTTAGCTTTAATAAATGATCAAGTCACTGCTCAAAAAAATAAAGGGAACACAAAAATAAGACATCCCAGATCTGACTGAATGAAATATTCTTATTAAATACTTAGTTCTTTACATAGTGAGACATGATGTCCCAGATGTGCTCAGTTGGATTCAGGTCTGGGGAACAGGCGGGCCAGTCCATAGCATCAATGCCTTCGTCTTGCAGGAACTGCTGACACACTCCAGCCACATGAGGTCTAGCATTGTCTTGCATTAGGAGGAACCCAGGGCCAACTGCACCAGCATATGGTCTCACAAGGGGTCTGAGGATCTCATCTGGGTACCTAATGGCAGTCAGGCTACCTCTGGCGAGCACATGGAGGGCTGTGCCAAAGAAATGCCACCCCACACCATTACTGACCCACTGCCAAACCGGTCATGCTGGAGGATGTTGCAGGCAGCAGAACGTTCTCCACGGCGTCTCCAGACTCTGTCACGTCTGTCACATGTGCTCAGTGTGAACCTGCTTTCA
>VVHJ01041062.1:6942-25680 GCA_015107715.1 Tylochromis polylepis | reverse complement strand
TCCGGGTCGGCCCCCTGAACTCTTTATGAACTGTTCCCTGTGCTCCAGTGTTTTGTTTCTGTGGACATTTTGTTTTGGACCTGGTTTTGATTTTTTCTTATTTTGATGTTTATGGCTTATGTTTAGTTATTAGGTTCTCCAAGTTCATTTCCATTTTGCCTTGGTTGCTTTGTTATAGTTTGTTATTGTTTGTTATTTTGCAGTTTCCCCTTGTGTCTTACACCCCTGTGTTTAGTCTCCCTCTCCCTTCATGTGTCTCATGTGTCTCATGTCTTATGTTGTCAAGTTCATGTTGTCAGGTCTGCGTCTCATGTTTCCTGTTTTATTTTGTAGGAGTCCTATGTTCAGTGTGTTTAGTTTTACACTCCCCTGTGCCGTCATTATGGTAATTCATGTCAGCTGTTCCCTCATGTGTTTCCACTTTCCCTGATTACCTCTTGTGTATTTAGTCTGTGTGTTTTCAGTCATGCCTTGTCAGGTTGTCCATCATTTCCATGCCATGGTTCATGTCCAGGTTTTTCATGTTTAATTCTAGTTTACCCAGTTTAGGTTTATGTTTAGTTTCGTATTGCTCTGCCTTGCCCTTTGTTTGCATTTATTTTCCTAGCCTCCCAATAAACGCCTCATTTCCTGTTAAAAACCAAGTTATCTTTTCACGTGTCTGTGTTTGGGTCCTCCGTCTCACTCACAGTCTGCTTCTCAGTCAGACTGTGACAGATGCTGATGTAATGGCTTCAAGTTCTGAAGGTTAAGTTTACGCAAGCGGGTCCAAGGGAATCAAAGATGGTAGGGTTGAAATGTGTCATCCAGACCAATACTGTCCATCACATTCTGACATGACTAGACCTTTAACAGATGGTTGGAAATCCAAGAGTTTTTAGCAATCATCTCTCTTGAGCACCGAGAGCCAGAAACAACAGAGTCACAAAGAGAAATGACATGTCCACACTACAATTTATTAAATGTTTTAAATGATATGAATGGGCATTTAATTAATTATTGAAATAGTTATTTAATTCATTAATTCAAATTTTAATTAATTAATGAAACAATTAATTATTTAATGGTGTATTTAATTAATTCATTTTGGCACTCCTGGCCCTCCATAACACACCAGCACAGGTCTTGCTGCAGCAAACAAGAGCAAGACAGAGCGCATGCATCGTACCACCCCATACATTTTTTGGGGGGCGGGGGGGTTAAAATATGCAAGTCTATTAAATAAATGTGTTCCCTGGCTCTGGTATGAATCAAATGCTTACATTTGTCACTTCATTTTTTGTAACTATGTTGTGCCAACTTGCCCCACTCTCCATTTCTCTGCATTTCTTTGATAAGTAGCAGAAAATGTAAGTATTAAAAAAAATCTATGTATTTATAAGAAAAAATATTTTCCACCAGTTCATAATTTAAGATTTATTGTGATAAGCGGAAGAATTTATTTTGAAAAGCGGAAATTCATCAAACAGCTAGTAAGCTAACAGGTAGCCGGTCGATGTTTTCCTGTTCAGGTCTTGCCGTAGCGTATCTTTACCGTGTTAAATTTTTACCGTCTCTGCAGCAGGCTAGATCTGTCACTTTAAAGGCTGTAACGTTACCTGACCTTGTGCTAGTGCTCAGCTGCCGGTACAGAGCCCCTCTGCCCGGTGTCGCGCTGTACAGAAGACACTACTCCAGAAACATACAAATGCCCAAAAAGGTAAGAGCGGTTATTCCAGTTTTGTCTATAGATTTTTTTTTTTTTATTTCATTTTCCTATTGCTATGAGTCTTACATATATCGTAAAGTAAGTATTTCGTGCTAAGGAACTTCTTTCAGCCATCTTTATGATGGACATTGTTTATGCTAAATTCAGGTTCAAACAATTTGGTTTGAGTGCAGGGCTTCTTGGCTTGTTGCGACCTTTGTTATTAAGTGTGCCAGTGCAACAGCATTAAGACACAATATTTATTTTACTACTACTTACCATTATTATTATTATTATTATTATTATCCATCCGTCCCAAATTTTGAAAAAAATCAAAGAGCCCCGTGAAGCTTAAAGATTTTCTCGAGTGTGTTAATTATGGTGTAAACTATTCCCAGATTCCCGATTGTTTACTGTAAGATGACTCAAAGGCAGAAAATGAATGGAAAAAGCATGTAAAGAGCCAGTAATGTTTTGACTTAAGCTCTTGTGTGCTGTTAAACCAGGTGAAAGAACAGCTGGCAGGTTGTGGAGGAGCGGCCGTAGCAGGAGCCTGTGGTCCAGTAAGCAAAGACAAAAGTGGTGCTGTAACCATAAGAGTTCATGCAAAGCCCGGCTCCAAACACAGCGGCATCACAGGTGTTTGTATAACAGAATTGTTGATGTGAACGAAGTGAAACACAAATCACACTGCTATCTCTTCTGCTGTGCTTTCAGAAGTTTCTACAGAGGCAGTGGGTGTTGCCATCTCAGCACCACCTACAGATGGAGAGGCCAATGCTGAGCTTATTCGCTACCTGGCTGAGGTTCTGGACCTGAAGAAAAGTCACATGTCTCTTGACAAGGTTGCTGAAACTTATGAGTGGAATCTTAGTGCAAGCCATATTTAAATTTCTCAGTACACATTTGAGTATTTCTGTATACAATGACATTTCTCACTAAGTATTTACTTATACCTTTACTCATGTACATATCTCACTACATGTAGTGGTGTGAAAAAGTGTTTGCCCCCTTCCTGATTTCTTAGTGTTTTGCATATGTGTCACGCTAAAGTGTTTCGGACGATCAAACAGATTTTAATATTAGACAAAGCTAACCTAAGTACATACAAAATGTAGTTTTTAAATGGTGATTTCCTTGATTAATGGAGAAAAGTTATCGAAACCTACCTGGTCCTGTGTGAAAAAGTAATTGCCTGTCTTGTTAAATGATGACTTAACTGTGATTTACCACATTTCATGGAAAGCTGAGTTCAGTTTCACTAAACACACTCAGGCCTGATTAATGGCAGACCTGTTGAATTAAGAAATCCACTAAATAGAAGCTGTCTGACAAAGTGAAGCGTGCTAAAAGATCTCAAAAAGCAACACATCATGCCACAGTCTAAAGAAACACCTGAGATGCAAAGTCACTAACATAAATCAGTCTGGAAAGGGTTACAGAGCCATTTCTTAGGCTTTGGGACTCCACCGAACGAAAGTGACAGCCATTATACACAAATGGCGAAAACATGGAACAGTGGTGAAGCTTCCCAGGAGTGGCCGGCCTAACAAAATTACTCCAAGAGCACATCGACAACTCATCCAGGATGTCACAAAAGAACTCAGAACAATATTAAAGAACTGCAGGCTTCACGTGTCTCAGTTAAGGTCAGGGTTCATTGTTCAACAATAAGAAAGAGACTGTGCAAAAATGGCATCCATGGGAGAGTTCAAGGGAAAAAATACTGCTGACCAAAAAGAACACAAAGGCTTGTCTCACATTTGCCAGAAAACATCTTGATGATCCCCAAGACTTTTGGGAAAATATTCTGTGGATTGATGAGACAAAAGTGTGTCCCATTACATCTGACATTAGACTAACACAACATTTCAGAAAAGGAACATCATACCAACAGTAAAATATGGTGGTGGTAGTGTGATGGTCTGGGGCTGTTTTGCTGCCTCAGGATTCCTCCAATGCGATTGAATTACAACAATTCTGCAAAGATGAGTGGGCCAAAATTCCTCCACAGCGCTGTAAGAGACTCATTACCAGTTATCACAAACGCTTGATTGCAGTTGTTGCTGCCAAGGGTGGTCCCACCAGTTATTAGGTTTAGGGAGCAATCACTTTTTCACAAGGGGCCATGTAGGTTTGGAGTTTTTTCCCTTGATAATAAACATGTTCATTTAGAAACTGCACTTTGTGTTTACTTGTGTTATGTTTGTCTAATATTTAGATTTGTTTGATGACCTGAAACATTTAAGTGTAACAAACATACAAAAAAAAGGAACTCAGGAAGGAGAAAAAACACTTTTTCACACCACAGTATTCACATTCTATACTGCATTGAGTATGTGTAAGCAGCTGTAAGCAGGCAGCAGTAGATGGCACTGTGTCACTGTTACTGTCTGTTGGTGGCTTGACTCCAGAGATTACATGTTGTGGTTTGGTAGGGTTTAAAGAACAAGCTCGATGAATTAGTGGTCATAACACTAAACGGCCATTACTGTAGTGTGACTTGTCCTATGTACTGAGGATTTTAAATGGCCTCAGCTCCAGTGGTGTAAATTAACTTGTGTACCCAAAAGTACAAATGTGTACCTTGAAAATGTAAATGTATTATACAGTATATGTTTTATTTATTTTTTAATATTTTTTATTATAGATCTAAATATGCAGCAGGATATAGAGGAGTGACACTGACTTTGTTTTTTGTGCTCCTAAACCATTAAGCTGCAGCATAGATGTACTGAGCTCTATTGAAACAGCATAACAAGACTGGACATTTCTTCATTTATGCTAAAACAGTCCAGATGTGACAATACATTTGGGCCTCATTGTCATTCATTCTGTGGCTTCATGATGGTACAGTCACAGTAAGAAGGTTCTTTTTTTAGGATGAGCAAAGTTTGATCCTGTTGTATCATATATCTTTTAAGTCCTTTCTTCTGTCTTCTTTAGGGGTCCAGGTCCAGAGACAAACTCATCAGAGTGGACTCCTCTATCAGTCCAGAGGAGGTGTTGAGGAAGCTCAGACAGGCTGTAGGCTGACAAAAGGGATGTCAGTTTCCAACAGTCATCCAAACCTACCTGGACCTATGGTTAAAGTCAAGTAATTATCCCTACAACTAATAAACTAATAGCTTGTTGAGCCATATTTGACAGCAGGAACTGCTAACCAAAGTTTGGGATAAATGCCAATTTACAGTTTGCTGTGCGGAATGTTGGAATGGCATGAACGGCCTGTTTAAGGTCATGCCAAAGTGAGTTTTTCCTTGGAACGCTCCCATGGATGCCATTTTTGCCTAGGCTCTTATAGGTGATTCATGAACACCGACCTTGTTCATAATTTCCCTTGGCTGATAGATCAATGACTTTGTTTCTCGTCTCTTTTTGGAATGTTTAGGCCTACTTTATTTGTTCAGGGATTCAACAGGTCTGGTGGTAATCAGGCCCAGGTGTGGATAGTGAAACCGAACTTAGTTTTCCTAAAAATGTGATTAATCACCGTTGACTCATGATTTTAAGATGAATGGGGGGTTTTTTTGTTGTTGTTTTTTTTTTTTTGTGTTTTTTGGGGGGGGGGGGGGGGGGGGTATTGGTTGAAATATGGTATGTTCTCCAAGCAGCCATGCCTCATTTGGCTTACACCTGCATGATCTGTCTGTGTGTGTTGCAGATGTTTCTCTCACTTCCTGACAGCTGAGATGAAGGACGTCTAGAGAACTTTGGTATAGGTATAACTATTTGAATCTGTCCTGAGGTGGATTGAGGTTTCTGATATCATTAGACAAATGTTCAGACATCATGCATATTAGCTGTCTGAGGGGACTCCTTTTTTACATTTAGCTTCTGCACAAGTAGAGGAATGTGTGTAAATCTGACTAGATTTCATATTTTGTATCTTAACAGCAGGTAGGCTTCTGGTTGGATTTGCATACCTTTTGTTTAAAGGATACAGAAACTTCTGTGTCACAACAGCACATTATGTTAAGTTGCTGTACATTTTTTAGCCATGTGTCTCTAAGTATGCATTTGTTTCTCAGCGCTGGGAAAGTTGGTTAGTGAATCTAGTTAAGTGTGGGTGCTGGTTTGCAGTTCTTCAGTTACTTTGAATTTCTGGGTCATTTCTCTGCTGTTTTGGCAGTTTTGGTCTCGCAATGATTCATGTCTGAAAGAGATGATGACGATGGTCTGGGTTGTGCTTTTTAGAAGGAGAGAGAAATCTGTTATCTACAAGGAGAGAGCCCTTAAACATAGACTTGAAGGGCACAGAGCTTAGATTTTAAACTTGTCAAATGGCTCCACACTTGCCTCACAGATTTACCACTACTACCACGACTACTGCTGCTACTAGTAATAATAATATTTATAACTTCTGCCTATAATACTCACTGTTTGTTTAGAAAATATTCCAACAATTACAGACTTTCCTTTTGTCTTTGTACTGATAATTTTTTACTGTTTATATTAGGATGTAAATGTGGCATCTACAAATCTTCTACAAGACATCTTCTGAGGTTAGGGGACTTTAAATACTCATCAATAGACATCAGATTTGTCACAATATGCGAGATCACGCTGTCATTCAGCTTACTGGGTAGTGACTCCAGGACAACTCAGATATCTTTGCATTATTTTGTTTAAATTGTTTGCTGATGTTTAAGACATTGTGTTGGAAGTGTCAAAATCATTCAGTGATGTTTGGCTGAATTTAACTCTTTCATCACTTTCATCCTTTAACTTTTCTGAGATCCACTCTTTTACTTGTGATTTATAAATGATTTATATTTATAATTTATTTTAACATAATGTAAGCCTATTTAAATTCTCAGCTTCTCTCTTTAATTATTTCTACATTTGTTAAATACTGTGCCAGATGCTGAAATACTCTTAAGTAAAATTGCAGATGAAATTTCCAGATGCACTTTTGACAAAGGTCACACATACCACTCCTACTGCTGAGTGTTATTAAATGGTCCTACCTACTTAACAGGAAATCACAAATTGTTTAATCACAAATAGGAAATGTTATGGAAATTACATTTTCTGATATTTCACATAATATTTGAATCGAGTAATGAACTTGATGCACAGGGATTTGTGTATACGCTGCACTTTTATTGTAGTGGTATTACCTGCCAGGGATGGCGTGCTGTTGCGGGGCTGTAGCTTTGGCTTCTTGAGCTTCTGGGACACAGTCCGAAGATATTTTTTAAAAAGTGCCCCTCCGCCCCCTTTCTGTGAGGAGTCACTGGAGGCAGCCCCCGAGGCCTCTGTGCCAGCAGAAGTGGCTCCAGCAGAGGATGAAGCTGCATGAGCTGAGTTGGCAGTGGAGAGGGCTGAAAACAGAGACCCAGGAGGCTCGGACAGGGCCCTCCTGAAGGGGTTCTTTCTTGTTCCTCCGGAGGCTTTTTCAGGCTTGGCTCCATCACTGCTTTTCCCATTGGATGAATTCTTTTCTCCAGGGTCCTCGCTCAAGGCCTTGCGCCAGTTTTGCATTTTGCTCCACTTGTTGCTAGAGGCCTTCTGAATTTTTTCCATTGTGGATGTGGAGGATGCTGGCGTTCCTTCTCCTTCTTCTTTCTGCTCATTAAGGGTTCCCTTGGAGCCAGTATGCCACTTGTATGTGTTGAGAGGGTCACTGGTCTCAGATGTTTGTGGAGGCTCATTTTCCTTCTCAGGTGATCCCTGCTCCTTTGATGCTGGCTGAGCTGCAGGCTCTGGATCTTTCTCCTCAGTGCCCATTTCACACTTTTAGGCAGTAATCAAAGTTCGCTCTGCTTTCAAGGTTGAATCAAAAACCTTCACAGGAGAATTCACCTGTTTCCCTCCCGATTTACCGCCGCTTTGGAGATTGTTGCATGTGCGAAAGGAAGACAACGTAGTCTGTATCTCCTCTAACTGTCTGTTTCTCATTTCCTGTCTTGCAAAAACGTTGATCAACAACACGCGACTTAGCTGCTCTGCCTGTGGTTGCTGTGCTGCAGCACTACTCCCATCTCTCTGGGCGGTTTGCTTCCTCATGAAATGACACAGAGAAGTTCAGTGTTTTCATTTAATACTTCCCGTCATCTGTTCTTCCTGTTCTATCTAAAAAATAAAAAATCTGCATTTGATTTGTGTGAAACTCAAAGAAATGTTCACAGATGTTATAATAAAATGTGTGTTTTAGGTTGTCCACCTTGACCTCAAAGGGAGCCTGCTTGTCAGATTCAGTCTGTCACATTATGAGTAAGGGAAATGTGGTTTTACATGTTACAAGGTAATAGAAATCCATCGTGAGACAATAATAGACAATATGTATAATGTGAAGATATTCAATGAATGGATGAATCTAATAAATCACCAGTCCCTATACAGTTAATGAGATTAGTTTTCTTGGTAACTCGAATGAAATAAACAACCAAGGACAACATCTTTCTTGTCAAATATATGTGAAAAATATTGTATGGAAGGCTCTAGACTCAGTCTTCCTTTTTTAGTAAGACCACTAAATTGATATCTATGAGAACTAAACATCAGTATCCATGTGGTATCAGCTACCTGTGAATTTACAAGCTGTTGACAGTTAAGAGTCAGTTTCCTGTCTAAGCTACAGGAAACTGACTATGAAAACCACTTCCTGCTCTCATGCTGCTCTTTGCTCGTACACACCTGCAGGGTATTTCTGTGCCCCAATGGGGTAAACTGCCGGCACTATTGTCAGATGTTGTCTTTCTGGAAGCAACATAAATGTGGACACTAATGGCGGAGTACGGCAGGACTTTTAGATTTTTCATTGAGAACATTCCTCTAGTTCACTTCTCTAGTTCTTTTAGATATAAAATATGTGGGAAGTGGTTTTATAAGAATCACATTCACACAGTAACATTAACACAGTATCAGCATGCTTATATCTGTGTTTCTATAAGGAGCTGAGTGCATGAAAACACTGAAAGCTACATTTTCGTCTTGTTTCGTCTAGGCCCTCTGGTGGCTGGGGGCATTTGGTATCGAAAATATGTTTTGACTCTATGCTGTCAAATTTGAAACCTAATCAATGAAAACTGACTGCCTCATAAAAAATTAATTAAAATTAAATTTAATTAATTAAAAGAAAAACTGTAACTGCAGCTGAGAGTGTTTATACTGTGTGTGCTGTCTTTTAGAGCTATAACTCACCTTTGACCTGACACTATACCAGAGTAAAAGAGTTCCATTTAATTTTACTTAAAAGGATGTTTTATAATGTTATTTTGGAGCATTTTTTGGTAAATAAACTAAGACCATTTACATATGAATGCCCTTTATTTTCTTTAAAAGGCTAAAAGCTGAATATTTACATTATGTGATAAGAGGCAGTAAACTCAGGTTTATCACTGTGCAGTTAGACGAACACTAATTTTATTAACATTTGAATAACAAGGGCACTGATCTGGACTCAGTCACGACAGAGAGTCTCAGTCAAGGTTGCCCTGAACACGTCAGCACTGTTCTTGGACACAAAAACCCTGAAAACCACAAATACTGATCACAACAGGATTTGAAGTTAAACATTAACAGTAAAATGAATCTTTGTTGGTGCAGAAGTGTTCTTAAAGCCCAACAAAAAAAATATTTCATAAACCAGCATGTATGTACAACTCCTCAAAATGTTGGCAAGAAATGACGAATGCTGCAGGAAGCACTTGTTCTGTTTACATTTCGAGCCAAAAACAGCTATAACACTTAAAAATAATAAAGATAAAGGGGTAAAGGTGTAAATACCCTACTGTATACTTAATTAAGTATACAATAAGTCGTTTATATTTAAAATTAATCTACAGTCACAAAATCAGAAAGTGTTTAGATTAATTTGTGGAGGTCATAGTGTTTGTCTTCATCTAGTGGTCAATTGATTTACTGCAGAACAGTTTACCCTTTCACCTTCAACTAGAAAAATGTGGTACAGAAAGTCACAAACATTGATTTGTTTAAGAAGAATCTCATTTGTTTTATTTTCCAATTAATAGCCCAATTATGTGACTCATTTAGAGTTTCCAAATGAGGTGCATACCTTTGTGCTGTGCGGGAAACTGGAGGGTCGGGAGGTTTTTCTGTCTGATGTACAGTCAAAAACCAGAGATGTCTGTTAATTAAGACACATAGCCTACATATGAACACATTTTCGCATCTTCTTCTAGCTGCTAATTAAGACACTGCAAACTGGTTCTGAGACAGGTCAGAACCTGGCCTGCAGGTGCCATCTCTGCTCTTTAGGACTGCTTTGAGCTCACTGACTGGGACATGTTCAGGGAGGTTGCAACAAATGGCGGCCACACCAACTTGGAGGAGTACACATCATCTGTGACTAGCTACATCAGCAAGTGCATCGATGATGTCACTGTCTCCAAGACTATCATAATACACTCCAACCAGAAACTGTGAATGACTGCAGAGGTGTGGGAGCTGCTAAAGACTTGACAAAGCAGGCGACAAAGTAGCCCTGAGAACGGCAAGGGACAAACTGTCTCGAGCCATCAGAGCAGCAAAGCGTGCGCACAGCCAGAGAGTCCACAGCCACTTCCATGACAGCAGCGACACGCGGCGCATGTGGCAGGGCATCCATCCGGGCCATCACCAACTACAGGATGACGACACCTGCCTGTGACAGTGATGCCTCCCTACCAGATGCACTGAACAACTTCTATGCACGGTTCGTGTGATGTGATGGTGAGGAAGATCCCCCCCTCACAACGACCAGGTTCTGTGTCTGACGCGTGGAAGGCTGCTGGTCCAGATACCATCCCTGGGAGAGTGCTCAGAGAATGTGTAGACCAGCTGGCAGATGTCCTCACTGACATCTTCAACCTCTCCCTGTGTACTGCTGTCGTTCCAAGGCCATTTTCATGGCCACCATTATCGTTCCTGTGCCAAAGAAGTCCTCAGTGTCCTGCCTCAGCCACTACCATCCCGTTGCACTCACACCCATCATGATGAAGTGCTTCAAGAGGCTCGTCATGAAGCACATTAAGATCCTGCTGCAAACCCACTGCAGTTTGCCTATTGCCCCAACCAGTCAACAGATGATGCCATTGCCACCACCCTACATCTAGCTCTCACCCTCCTGGACAATAAGGACACATATGTACAAATGCTGTTCATAGACTTCAGTTCAGCATTCAACACAACCATTCCTCAGCACCTGATTGGAAAACTGAGCTGGGCGTGAACACCTTCCTCTGCAACTGGATCCTGGACTTTCTGACAGAGAGACCTCAGACAGTCCAGATCAGTAACAACATCTCCAACACCATACTGAGCACTGGAGCCCCTCAGGGCTATGTGCTCAGCCTACTGCTGTTCACTCTGCTGACTCACGACTGTGCATGAATGCACAATTCGAATCACATCATCAAGTTTGCTGATGACAGGACTGTGGTGGGTCTCATCAGCAAGAGCGATGAGTCAGCATACAGAGAGGAGGTGCAACAGCTAACAGAGTGGTGTAGAGTCAACAACTTGTCTCTGAAAGTGGACAAAACAAAAGTTTTCAGGAGAGCACGGAGAGATCACTGTCCACTGAACATCGACTTCTGTGGAGGTCGACAAGAGCACCTCTCCTGGTCCCACAACACCAGCTCCATAACTAAGAAAGCCCAACAGGGTCTCTACTTCCTGCGAAAGCTGAGAAAAGCCCATCTCCCACCACTTGTTCTCACCACCTTCTACAGAGGGACTAGCTAGAGCATCCTGAGCAGCTGCATCACTGTCTGGTATGGCAATTGCACCGTATCAGATCCCAAGACCCTACAGCACATAGTGAGAACAGCTGAGAAGATCATTGGAGCCTCTCTTCCCTCCATCACAGACACTTATTGCAATACCCGCTCCATCTGCAAAGCCACCAGTATTGTGGAGGACCCCATGTACCCCTCACACACACTCTTCATCCTGCTGCCTTCTGGCAAGAGGTACCAGAGCATTCGGGCCCTCACTGGCAGACTGCGAAATAGTTTCTTCCCCCAAGCCATCAGACTCCTGAGCACACACACACATACCGTCATACATTTCACTACCTCAAGCACTTTCTGCACAATGTCATACACACACACACCTTCATACATCCGATGACCTCAAATACTTTTTCCACAATGCTCAGTCTTTTTGCACAACCCACTGTCATTGTTGCACTTTTCTATTCCACTATTGTGTCTGCACCGTCTTGTGTCTGTATCCTTCTGTTCTGTCTAGTGTTGCACTGTTTTGTTTTGTTTTTGCACACTTGCACTTTATGTAGTCCTGTGTTAATTGTCTGTTACATGTAGCACAATGGTCTTGGAGGAACGCTGTTTCGTTTCATTGTGTTGTGTACCACTGTACATGGTTGAAATGACTATAAAGGCACTTGACTTAATTTTATGTTCATTAACTAATCTATTAAACAACTAACTGAGTTCTTCTTCTTCCACCTGCTCCCTTTAGGAGTCACCTCCATCTCACCCCATCCCTTGCATCCTCCTCGTGTCACATCCTTCTGCATATCCTCCTTCATGGCATCCATGAATCTTCTCTGTCTTCCTCTTTTTCTACTGCCTAGCAGTTCCATATTTATGTCCAAATGATCTGAACCTTACCTCTCCTACTTTGTTTTCAAACCGCTCAACCTGTGCTGTCCCTCAGATATACTCATTTCTAATCACCTGAGGCAGCTCAGGTGAGACTTTGGTGCTGGGCTGGTGAAATGTGACTTTTTGGAAAATAACTGTAATGTATTCACAACAGTATTTTGCAGGGTTGCAAAATATAAAGACAGTCTTTATGTTAGTATTACACAATGCTGTTAGTACTACATACGTAAAGCAGCTGTAAGCGAGCAGCACCAGACCACCACCAAACAACTTTTGTTTGTAGGGTAAACTCCTCAGTATGAGGTCAGAAAGTGTAGACAACTAAGTAAAAGTAATTAAACTCTAAAAACTTGTAAAATTTAAGTTATGTAAGATACTTAAAATACATATGGACACTCTTTGCACTCACAAATTAACAGGATCTAACTCGTAACAGAAACACCACCAATCTCTACAGATAAGGTGGTAGCCCACTTTTTGTCCTTTCTTTGTTTGCATCTTTTTGATAAATAGTCTTTTTTTTCATTGGTTGTTCCACAACCTAGTTTATTTTATTTATTTATTCATTTTTTACCTTCAGCCAGCAATTTCTGTATTTCACACTTATCAGGGGTTGCTTGCATCTTGTGGTGAAACCCTTATGGTTGACAGGGAGACATGTACATGTACCCCTATACCCTGCAGCGTGTTCTTGACTTATCATTTGCTATTGTCCATGTCACCTGTGTGTAAGTGTTTTTTTAACAGCACAAATAAAACTGTCTTGATGCATGCTCAATCATCCAGGTAAGTAAATCCCAAAAAGTTGATTCTGTTCATCTGGATGTAGCGTTTTCAGTGGGAGAAATTTCAAAACGCAGTTTCAGTGTAAATCTGCTGCAATTAAAGACAAGACTTGGCATTTCAGCGTAAAAGCCATTATTTTACTAACAACACAGGTCTGCAACCAAAAAACTGCATAGGATTTTTTGACTGTTTCTCATAGATTTTTACTCACTGAAAACGGGAAAAATATTTTAAAAATTCCGTCACGTCTGGTTTTCTTGCAAAACTCATGATTTTAGTTTAATTAAGCATACAATTTCCTTTTTTAAACTGACATCTGGTATCCTATACTTGAGTCAAAAAACCATATCCAATAATTATTTCTTACATTCATTTAATATTTCTAAGAGCGAGACTCAAGAGAAATACAAATAGAAAATGTGAGGAATTGAGGGGGGCCAGTAGGAGGGGAGGGGTACGGTGGGTTTGGCGGTGTGAGGAGCTCAGATGATCATGTCCCAACAGGTTTATTTTGTTCACAGCGAAAGGTAAGGAATCTCAGAACAATTATGCATAGTTAAGTGTAATAGAATATAGATTTTTTTCATTGCTGTTGTGCTTTTTTAATGTAAACTCCTCCTGTTTTGCAAAAAAACTGTACGTGATGGAGGGAAATGGAGTTCATTTTTTGATTCAGCACCCTAAAAAACATAAAATTTACTAAAAATATCCCATGCAGCTGAATTTTTTTTGCAGACCTGTGTAATTGATGTGCTGAAGCATATTTTCTGAGCCTTTTCTTTAAGTAAGAAGGGTTTCATGTAAGCAGAAGAAATTGGATGGACTGATGGTTTCATGTAAACCTTGCATGGAGGATGGTATGGTATAACTCTCCTCCTTGAGATCTGACAGCTGTTAGGGTATTGTTAGTTTTATGTTACCTACTGTAACCTTTGCTTCCAATGAATCCTAATATTCATTCATACTTATTTATATTTGGCCTCTATGGCAGAGTGAGAACCAAATGGGCAGTTACAGTAAACCAGGCCCTTTACATGTCACCTGCATCTGTTTTCTATGTCAGTGAATTTCTTGTGCCTCTCTACCCCACACACAAAACCCTTTTAAAAATCCTTGCATCACCTCTGATCTACCTAAACTTTAAACTAAGAATCAAGTCAAACTAATAATAAAAACGTCCTCATGTCATCTGAATTATTATTTTACTGCAGAGAACATGATCTATGTTGCACAGCCCATAAGGGATATGCACACGTGCGCAGCATCATCTGTCAGATTAACACTGCATCTTTCACATGCTGTACCGTAAAACTCCCAATATTTAGAGCTAAAATGTAAAACGTAAAAACAGAGAGACATTTTTAAAAAAATTTTATTTATGTTTTCAGAATTGCAAGGATAATCCTCACTGTCCTCTGGTGTGTGTCCTTCACTTGAACAGAAGAGGTCGGGCACGCTGCGGGTTTTATGAAAGAGGTGGAAAAAACCGATCTTAGAAAACGGGGAGGAGCGACGGCACCACAGGCATGACAGGGAGAGGGAGGGAGACCATCGCCTGTGTCCAAACATCATCTACTTATAGGCGTGATTTAACAGCGAGCTATCAGGGATATTCAGTTTGTTGATCTTGGGATGCTCATCGCTGCGAGGCTCTGAGGAGGACTCGCCAAAGGGTTTGATAAATATTCCGGCTTAATGGCCAGCTAGCATAACAAAGCTAACTGCTGTTAGCCGCTCGAGCCGGAGAAGTGAAGAGCCGAAGAGGGGAATAGCATGAGTTCCCTCGGATAGCCCTCACGGAAGAAACGACCACTGACCAGAATCAGCCTGTTCGACACTTATTTAGTTTTCTAAATCACAGGTAAAATCTGTTAATGATTAATTTAATTAGATTCATTTTAATATCGACTTGTAAAGTTAGCGCTAGCTACGGGGCTAGTCTCAGCGAGCGCTGTTTGTGTGGCAGCTAACAAACCGTCGTGTTAAATGTTGTTAACCACTATGAGTCAGTACCGAAATCCCCATCATTTATTTATTTATTTATTTATTTACATTTGTTTAATATTTTTAAAAAGTGTTACAAAATTGAGGGGAAAAGTCCATTTTGGATCAGTTAAAACTGTGACGTTACAAGCAGTTCCTGTAAGCAGAAGACCAAAACAAGCTAGAACTGAAACCAAAAACGAATAAACCATGAGAGGAGGGTGGTTAAAAAACAGTGGGAAGCGATCAGTAAAGATGGTCGGATACTAAACTTAACGGGCATCTTTGTGTCACTGAAGTCTCCTAATTAGCACATTCTGAAGTAATTGTCTTGTTTGTGTCTTTGAAGTTGCCAACAGATCCTGAAGCATGACGGTAATTATGTACCGCAGTAGCAATCGTCAAGACATGTGGTGTTTAGCAAAGGGATACTGTAGCAGTATGTATCCTATGTGACCTAGACTGGATATTATTAGTCTGCCCGCCCTGATCCCTTTATTAAGTAGTGCAGGGACGTTGGCTTACACCCCTCCTTGCAGACATATTCCCATCAAAGCATAGCAGGAGTTACAGACATGTAGCAGCACGCTGACCAAAAACATATGAAGTCCAAGGGGCTGATCTGTACTTGTGCAACATTACCTGCAGTAAAAAGATTTGGCCCATGCATTTGTCTTTTTATTTTAGGTTATTTGTGTTTTGTTTTGTTTTTATTTACTCATGCTTCTCTCTGTGTGTAAATGCTCTAGGTCAGGAGTGTCACACTCAGTCTGTGGGTCTGAAATGGACCTCACAAATAAAACAACATAAGTCCTGGGTCAGATTCAAACTTTTTAAAAAAGCTGCAACTATAAGCCCATGTGAAAGACCTCTTACCCCACTCCCCAGAAAAACAAATGCCAGATATCAGCCGTTATTACTTGTTAAAGCCCCCCCCCCCCTTTGGCAGTTGTTTTAGGCAATGGGAGAAATCTCAGGTTTTCCACATATCACGCATGTACGCTACAATTCAAAAATGTCGAAATCCCTGGGCTGCATATTTGATGCACCACTGCACTAATCTTACGTTGCCATTTTATATTTAAATAGACAGGATTTTTTTCCTGGACTGAAACAGGCATTTGGGGGTACCTATGGACATAACCACGATTGGTCTTTAGATAAGGAAAAGTCTCAGCAGTTTTTCCTGTATTTACCCTTTTTAAAAAAAATTATTAAATATTTTTATCCATCTTGGTGATTTTGCTTTGGAACCCCAAAGCTTCTCTCTTGTGCACAAAAATCTTTGATAGGTAGGAAAAACCCTGTTAGGGTGCTGTCACGTGCAGCTTTGACCCAAGCTTCTGCAGCTGATGTCAGTATAGTTATACCCTGGTAGTTGGCAGTGGCACTGCTTATGTGATAAAGTAGTAGGAAATGCTGCATCCATTGATCAGTGAGGTCCTTGGTAAAAGCTCAGGAGAGTTCCCTTCTGCAGCCCATCACTATACAAAGTTTCCTGTCTCTTTGGACTGCTAGACACACAGACACAGCAGCACCTGGCTTCACTTGGTATCACGCCATCAGTCAGCCAAAACACAGCTCTTCCTAACTGCACACCAAGCCTCTCGTTGAAAGACCAGATGCAGCTATAATGCTGTAATTTTAGCACTTAGCAAGTGGTTATTCTGAAGAATGACTCGGATAAAGCCCTGCTTCTCAGATTTCTTCCCCAAATGTCTGTAATGACTGCTGATTGATTTTGTTCTTCTGTTCAGATCGTTGGTGTTGCTGTAATCCCCATCATGGTGCAAAAATACCAGTCACCTGTGCGGGTGTACAAGCATCCCTTTGAGCTGGTGATGGCGGTAAGTGTTTTTACCTTTACTTGGAGTACACCACCTGTCCACATGAATTTTGTATGCAGTAGATGCAGTTATGCAATGTACACAGGCTTCAAAGGTTGGTAGTCACTGAATTATGCACCTTGCATGTGAGTAGCTCATAGATTGAAAATGCATGCAGTCTGTTTTGTGTTATAGTCTTAAAGAAGCCAACGATTAACTGGAATGACAAACTGTAGAGTAGCTAGGAGAGGACATCCTCAATGGCCTATTTGGCAGTTTTGAAGACCTCTCCACAAGGTTTTTATAGACATAGGCTTGGTCGTTTTAAAGTAATCCTGTGAAGAGACAGATAAAAGGCACTAAAGGATGCCTCCCACTCAGCTTTAGATTTGGTAGATAATTAGGAGGTCAAACCCATGCAAGGAACACTCACACTCGTGGGCCATGTGGCCTACTGAAACAACTGACTGCCTCATGTGGCTTGTCATCTTGCGGTTTAAGATCTGTTCATTTGTTCAGTAAGATGTAGAACCACTGTGCACACTTGTTGGTGGCTGAATGTACAACAAGACTGTGCTTTTATGCCAAACTGAAAGTCCCACCAGTCTTTGTGCCGGTAGTCTGCTTGCAGCATAAAAAATTCACTGCCCTGCTTTGCTTTTAGTGTGTTTTTTGTACACTCTCAGCCATGAGTGCCTGTGTCAAGTGCACAGAATGGATTTGCTTGTTCCTCTCTCCTTTTTGCACTTTTTTAAATGGGTGTCTTAGAAGCATTCCTAGTGCCGTTTGTGTTCTCCATCCCTCAAATTTGGACTTGTTCTGTTACCTGTTTTTTGGCATTTAGCCTGCCTCACACATCCACTAATTTCTCCTTGCTAGAGAGCTGCAGGGCAGGAGATTGGTTGATGTAAGAGTATGTTCACAGGAAAACAGAACTGACTAAACCCCTATGGTGTAATGTCTTTTCCTGCTGTGGTGTCATGACAACTGTGGGTCTGTAACATGAATCAGAATCACTTGTCGTAGCAAATGTCTGTCGTTTAAGTGTGAGCTGTTTTGTTTTTACATGGAGAAAAGAATGAGGCAAACTGCTCTGTAAAAACAAGCCCAATGGATGCTTTGCTCAGCAGTGCTTTGACCTCAGCTGCTGCTTGTCAGTAATGTGGTGTCAGTGGACGTTTGCAGGCTCTCGTTCTGATTATACAACCACCAGTTTTAGACAAACAGCTCTACTGTGCCGATAACTTCAGCAAGATGCACATTTTTCATAATTATCTATTTAAATTCCTGCAGGAAGTTGGTTTGTAGTTTTATACTCCTTCAGCACTCTGCCATGTGCCGCAGGTGCAGTTTTCTTTAAATGGAAATCAGCTTTTGACACGGACAAGAACCAGGATGTAGGAACACTAAATCTCCTTAGCACAGGCTGGACTGAGCAGCAGGCAAAGAGACCTGGTTGTACACATGCAGCCAAAGGGGAAAACGGTAACAGTAGTGAAACTGACTTGTATGATTTGTAAACCCCAGATAACCCCACCCTGTGTGCTTTTTGAAGATGGGACAAAACTAATGGAGTAACCCCTGGGTGTTTTTTAAACTAGGCCAGCAACAGAAGGCAGACCTCTTTAGCTTTTAATTTTGTATTGTATGACATTTTGACTAATGCACAATATGGTGTTGGTAATTTGAGCTACTGCTGGGGTAAAATAGACATTGCAGTCAGTTTGAAGCTGAGTTTGCATTTGGAGTCTTTTCCCCTCCTTGTGACTTCTCTGCAGTGAGTGTTTTTGCAGACACTGCAGAGCAGACTTAATGGTGCGTCACAACCTTTGGTGGCGTTCCTTTTTTTTTTTTTTTTTTTTTTTTAAAACCCCGTGAA
>VVHJ01041060.1:0-17220 GCA_015107715.1 Tylochromis polylepis | reverse complement strand
CCTAAACATAAAGCCAGGGCAACAATGGAATGGTTTCAAACAAAACATATCCATGTGTTAGAATGGCCCAGTCAAAGTCCAGATCTAAATCCAATCGAGAATCTGTGGCAAGATCTGAAAACTGCTGTTCACAAACGCTGTTCATCTAATCTGACTGAGCTGGAGCTGTTTTGCAAAGAAGAATGGGCAAGAATTTCAGTCTCTAGATGTGCAAAGCTGGTAGAGACATACCCTAAAAGACTGGCAGCTGTAATTGCAGCAACAGTATTGACTCAGGGGGCTGAATAATTACGCACACCCCACTTTGCAGTTATTTATTTGTAAAAAAATGTTTGGAATCATGTATGATTTTCGTTCCACTTCTCACGTGTACACCACTTTGAATTGGTCTTTCACGTGGAATTCCAATAAAATTGATTCATGTTTGTGGCTGTAATGTGACAAAATGTGGAAAAGTTCAAGGGGGCCGAATATTTTTGCAAGCCACTGTATTACCATTTTGTCCGTCTGTATCTGGAAGTCCCACAGGATCTCAGCCCGGTCATTCTCGACCACCCTACGGGGTGTCACCCATTGTGACCTTGGGACTTCCAGGCCATACTCAGCACAGATGTTTCTGTATACTATGCTGGCGACTTGGTTATGGCGTTCCATGTATGCCCTGCCTGCTAGCATCTTGCACCCTGCTGTTATGTGCTGGGTTGTCTCAGGAGCATCTTTACACAGCCTGCACCTGGGGTCTTGCCTGGTGTGATAGAGCCCAGCCTCTGTGGATCTTGTACTTAGAGCTTGTTCCTGTGCTGCTTTAATTAGTGCCTCTGTGCTGTCTTTCAGTCCAGCTTTGTTCAGCCACTGGTAGAGGAAGTGGCTGACATCCAGAAGTCCTATGGTGGTACATACCGTGCTGGGGCCTGGTGGTTCCTCCTTTTTCTTGGGTTTCTGCTGCCTGAGGTATTCACAAAGCACTTGGTCAGTTGTGGCCATTTTCCGGATGTACTCGTGGATACGTTGTCTCATCCTGGATTGTGGTACTGACAGTCCATTTAGCATATAGTGTCAGGGTGCTGGACTTGGAGTGAAACCCTCCATGCATGGTCAGGAGCTTTCCTTGTCTTGATGTTGGTGGCTTCCATCTCCTCCTTTGGCCAGTTTATTATCCCAGCAGGATACCTGATCACGGGGAGCTTATCTCTTCGTGGTTCCCGTTTGCATGTGGGACTCCCAGGTACTTGTAGCTGTCCTCAATGTCTCCAATGTTGCCTTCTGGTAGCACGATCCCCTCAGTTCTGACTACCTTCCCTCTCTTTGTTACCATCAAACTACCTCTCCAGTCTGAATGACATTCTGATGTTGTTGCCGTATATCCTGGTGGTGTGGATCAGTGAATCGATGCCTCATTCACTCCTGGCATACAGCTTGATGTCATCCATGTAGAGGAGGTGGCTGATGATCGCTCCATTCTGTAGTCGGTATCTGTAGCCAGTCTTGTCAGTGGGGACAGAGCATCTCTTTAGTAGATCCTGCACTTGATATAATTAAAAACAATGAAAACAGTACATCATTTTAAATGTCTAAATATTTTCAAGAGTGCTCACAAAGCATCAACATAACACACTGAATAAAATCCTAACTTAAGAATAAATACAGCAGTTTATTCACATAAAGGTGAGGGAAATAAACGTATTAGAGCATGTACTGATACAGCACCAAGCTGCTACCTTATCTGCCCTGTTTACTGTTGTTTTTCGATGGTGAACAACTCCCGCTGCTGGCAAAAACGCAGCATGACCGGGAAGAACGGACTAAAGGGAGGCCCTTTGGGTTGCCAGGTTTGATATTAAAAAGTGTCGCATATTATGATACAGGATGCAGGAAAGAATGTACTTTCGATGGCAGTATAATTATTTGAGCTCGATATCCACGCAAAATATGTGGCAGTATAGTGTTTTTGCCACCCAAAATGTATAAAAGGGCTAAATGTGACCGGAGATTAAGCAGGATAAGAATAACAGTTTGGCATCCTGTGGAAGCCAGACGTCAGTGGTCTGCGGCTGTAGTGAGTTTGCAGCTAGCTTTTGTTCGAGGGGACTTGAAATTAGCAAGCGAGTGGACGTCGACACATCAACACAAGGACATCAAACGACACGGACCACCAGATGAAGCCTGGGATTTGTGTGAGTATATTTATCAGACAAGCTACCAACTGGCGCTGCAAAATAACACTAAGCTAGCTAGCTAGCGATTTACATGTGATAGACTGCTCGGTCTGAAAAAAACCCATTAGCATGTTTCCTTGTTTACAGAAAACAGTTTCAGATAGCGGAATGTAGCGTTAGGAATATTTACCCGTTCCTTTACGGTAAATTACTGCCCGTAAAACGATTGTCCTTCTTGGAGATATTCCGCCTCCGGCATATGTCTGCTGATGCTTGCTGTATTTATTATGATACAGTCGTGGGTATACAGCTTTCCCTTGTTTATGGCCTACTTAACAAAATTGCTTGTGTTTTAAGGTTTATTATTGTAGCATTATAGTAATGTATTAATGTAAATATGGTGTCGCGATAGGAAAAAAAAGAGTAAAACGCTATTTAACGTAAGGTCGCGAAATTATGGCTTAATCCCGCAGACACTGCAGCTATTGTGTATTGTCTGCTGTATACTATTGATATTCGAGCGTGTGTGTTTGTAGTGTGCTTTGTAGCGTGTTTGGTTTGTTCATGGATCGCTACATGTTGCAAAATGAATCATTATCTCAACGTTGGGAACTCGAGGTATTTAAATTCATATCCAAACAACAGCTGCAGGTAACCTCCAAAACTCCCACAACTCTGTTTTCAGTATTTTGCCTGGATTACACCAAATTTCACTAACGGATAACACTGCTGTGTATCTCTTATCTTTACACTAATTGGAGTGGGGGTACACTCTACCTACTAATCTGTGCTTGGAGGCTCGATGCCATTTTCTGTGGCTTGATGTCATGTTGACACAAGTGGTCCCAGCCTGGCTTTTACAGCCCAGCCCTAACCAGTGGTGGGACGATTTTTACAGCCCTGCATCTAAACCAGTAGTCGTTTAGGGCAGTCTTGTGTCTCCTACATGCAGAGATCCTGCCCTGAGCCGGAACTAGTGACTGGTCCTCCTCTTGTGAGAGTAGACCAGCCACCGACTTTTAATTACACCCCCAACACATGTGTACAACCATATCAGAAGTACTTGTATGTGGTGCGTGACTGCACACAGTTGATAAAAGTAAAGATAAGAGTGGAATGTGTTTATCTCTTTTACAATATAAATCATAGGAAACTAAATGTGGGTTGGCTGTAATTATAATTTTGTATCCTCCTGGGATCACATAGGAATGTCTGAGTTAAAAAGAACCATATTTATTGTATGTTAGACTGAGCATAACAGTTCACTCCCTGCACTCATCATTGACCAACTTCATACAAAACTTTAAGCACCATAATGCTCATAATAACTTTTTAAAAAATAAAAGCTGCAGGCTTCTTGTACAAGTTTGCATGTTGTCACACAGTGAACAGATTCCCTTATATATTTAATATGACTATAATCACAGTTTTATTTGTTGTTTTCAAATCATTCCTGAACATTTTTAGGGAAACATTGTCCTATTTGGGATGACAGCTGCTACTGAAGAGCAGTGGATATGTTTAGGCAGATTATGTGTCAAAATAACGTTCATATGAATTCTAATCACAACAGTGCATTGGCACGCTATGAGCTGTGTTCATCTACCAGTGAGACAAAGTAATGCTTATATATAAGTGGTCTTTATAGAGAAGATATGTGTGTCGCCAGGAGAAACAGATGGTAAAGCTATGCTTAAGTGATTTGATAATTAAAGGCAAGGATAATTGGGTATTGCCACCACAAGTGCACCATGAATGTGAATATAATTCAGACTTGTTTACACACTACACACTCATGAAATCTACTTTTGTCAACTTTCTTTCTCTTAGAAAGTCCAACCAACTGGTTGTATGCAAGCTGTCAATCAGCTTGCATACATTTTTTACAAATGTGGTTTGGACGTTTTAACACGTCTTTGTCCTCTGATAGGAGTATTTAATTTTAATAACAGTCTGACAGTAGAATCATGCCTGGAGTAAAATGGAGTGTAGCTAGACAGGCTCACCACATATTGTTCTCTGCAGAGCTGCACATTTGCCTCTGGAACATGTTGCACACATGCTCAGTGCAGCCATGAAGGTCAGCAATCAGAGAGCAGGTGGTCCATGGCACACAACAGTCACTGAGCAGGCTGTATTAATATATTTTTCTAAAATAAATCTTAATCTGAGGATGGATTCATGCTTAAATGTTAAATAAAGCTACATCTTTGTGAATTATACAAACTAGACATTTTGGGGGGGGGGTTGTGTTTTTTTTCAGAGACCACCGTCCGTCTGATGTAAAGGCAGGGGAATGCTGTTGTGGACTCTTAGTCAGCATAGAGCTGAGTTTGAAAATTTGATACGTGTGTCTGTTGCTGTATATTTTATAACTGGGTTGCCTAAGCCTGAGGAGAGAAGGAAATTATTTTGTACCTTCCTAAGATTCTAATGCAGCCCAGGTGGAGACGCAGCACTGTGTTTCACATACCTGTTTAAGATTGTTTAAACAGTTTAGCTGTTTCTTTTGATGCGCGTTACTGTTTCTGTAAATCTGTAATTGCCCTGCTAAGCAACTTTACTATGGACTTCAAACAGTGTTTCTGAGATTCTTTTTAAGTTTAAAGGAGCTTAAGATATTGGCTATATTTTGAGTCATTTCAGTGGGATTGTGGTTGGCATTTCAGTAAAAGTCAGAAAGCCATGTCATCCTTACAGGTAAGATGGAGCACTCCACGGACATAAGGTCTTTATCGTATAACAGGGCTGTTCCTTGAGGGAAGCACAAACTCTTCACGAGTGGCTAAATAATGAACACGCATTTATGCCGCCATTGTAGTTACATACAACACCTCCCTTCCTTCCCCTTTGCACACAGCAGGTTAAACACTCCTTTCTCTGAACGCTGCATGATGTGTTCGTTTTATTGAACACCGGTATGGTAGAAGTAGAAAATAAACTATTTTGTTAAACTTGCTGCATTTGATTTGAAATTTAGCAGCAGATCTAGAAATAAATGATTTTAAGAAACACAGGAAAGGATTTGCATTGAATATACCTGTACATTTATACACAGAATGAAAACCAAGAGCAACTGAATGGATTCGACATATATAGCTATTGTCATATCTGCATTGCATACGTGTTGGTAGACATTGCTGCACTTCTTTAAACTTCTATTTCTTTCTGTTTAAAGGCTGTTTTTGCATGTATAACTAACTCATCACCACATGTAAATCAGGTGATAAGATAATCAGGTGACTATCTTAAATTTTAAGATTCCTAATATTGTTGTTAGTATGTTGACAGTGTTCATGTGCACAGTTTTAAGTCTTGGATTTCTGCCATCAAATGCAGATTGTTACATAGCCACAGCTGTGAAACTAATAGGCTTTTGATTACATATGTTTGCAGGGCCACAAAATCAATTCACTATTAATCTCAGCATCTGGTATTATTGCTGCTGGATTAATGGGAAGTTTTCAACTTGTTCCGTGCTGGTAGAAGTTGTTCTGAGTACCTTCTCGTTGTTTTGTGTTGTAATTTTATTTAAATGCCCGCAATCTTTTGTCTGACTACTGCTTTTGTTTTTTTTTTCTCCTCCTTGTGTTACACAGAAAAACAAGAGATTGTAGAAGATATCCAGACTGACAGCAGCACTTTCTCTTTCACTGCTCCGGCTCTCCTCCCAACCATCCACAGCACTGGATAATTGTCCACTTCTCCTAGTTATCAACATGGCGTTTTTGTACCTACTTGGGCAGTGCTGCTGAACCGCCACCCTGGACCACCACCATGGAGAGAAAACGCAGAAAGAAATTAATCTAGCTGCCCAGGTCACTTGCATTATGGACTCATTTGTAGAACTGTGGACCTGAAATGCTCTGTTCCAACACCTGCTGACTCTTAACCAGCTGGTTGGCTGTTACCACAGTTTTAAAGAGCCCAGTCAAACTAATGGTTAACACTACTTCACAACTCAAAATGCTCCTCCTTTCTGCATGGGTGTCCATGCTTTTGGGGCTGATTGCAGGCTTCCTGCCTGTGGTGGGGATAGAGGGGGAGGGAGGAGCCAAATCTAGTTCAGACCACACCCCCAATATGGATCCCCTCTCCTCACGGTCTGTCACAAACTGTTCCCAGTTAACCCTCAAACTGGAGTTCTCCACCAAAGTGGTGGAACATGGTAAGCAGTTATTCTTGCTGATGTGGTTTCAGTGTGTATTTATCAGATGGGGAGTATAGCGTTTAAAACGAGTATGGTCAGTGTATCCAAAGCTTAAAATCACATCTCTAAGTCACTCCACTGCACTCAGTGATGTGTTTCTTCATTATTTTCATACTTTTTGCATCCAGGGATGTGAAAATAATTGCTATTATTAGTCTCTGCAGCTGTTCCTAAAAATAAGATAAGTGAACATACAGTATTTTTCATAATGAAGACGCATGTCAACACGTCAATGAAATGATGTGGCTCAGTGATGGCTTCTTAAGGAACTCTGTTTTTAAGATGTACTTGTTAGTTGGATGAAGTCTTTGATAAATATGGAAAATCACAGAACTATCTCTTACACAGAGTGAAGTGGAGTAGTTTGTACTCATCAATGAAAGGGTCTTTTTTTTTTTCTTTCTTGTTGAGTATTAGAGAGAAGATTTATATCTCCTGAAGTCTTGTTAGCACAAGACTTTAAAGACATGATTGCACTTGGCAAAGAAGTAGTAAAGCACAGCTGGGACATCCTGTAAAACAAAAATCTGCTGTTTTTAACGTGCTGTATTTGTCCCAATTAACCAAACTACTTATGACAAATTTATTAGATTTACTGTTGGGTTGATTTCTTTACTTTTGGTAAAGCCAAGCTAGCTATCCACTTCTGATAGTGTGCCTTCATATTTGGGGTTTCAAGTGATATTGATCTTATCATGCTTTTGGGGAAAAGTAATGAAGTGAAAAGTAATCTTCTATACAGACAGAACGCTCCTGCTTACTTTTAATTACTCACGTGAGTCCATCAGGAAAAAGCTGGCTAGAGAAAGCACTACAACTTTATTTTGCAGCCATTGCTAAGATTTAATGCAAAACACTTCTAACCATTTCAGTTAAATTTCTTATTCAATAATGGACCAGCCCTTTTTTGTAATAACACTAACAATAGACTAGAGAAAAAACAACAGGGAAGCTATCGCACACCTTTTTCATAATAATTTCAAAAGTCAATATGTGGCATGTATGAGCATGAATGCCATCCATTCACTTCCTTCATTCCTTTGTTGCAGCCTCATCCATTCAGTTCTCTTGACGCATAAAAAGATCAGTAACTATGTAGTTACATAATCCAGGTATTGTATTTTGTGCCACTCTATATCCAGGCTTTGTCCTTCTAAAATTGTGGTCCACATAAACATAGAAATTTAAAACCATTTTTTTTTGTCAGTCCAGCTTAGAAAGCAGAGAGTGCTTTTAATGTATTTCTTAATCAACGATTCGTCTCGGACCAAATTATTCATATTAACTAACAAGACACATGTTTGCTTTGCCACTTGTATCTTAATGTAGTGTTTGGTCACAGTGGAAAGGTTGTATTTGTTTTCACAACACTCCATGGATAGATGATCCAAAAAGATGTCTCTCACCTGAATATATACTCTTCCTATGTGTGCCTCTCATATTCTATCTGTTCTTTACAGTATTGTCTTCTCTCTCTACAGAGTACATAGTAGCATTTACAGGGTATTTCTCCGCCAAAGCTCGCAGCCTGTACATCAGCAGAGCCCTGCAAGGTGCTGGGGATGGCACACTGGAGTGGCACATTGTTCCAAGAGAAAACCCAGCTTCGGACTTCCCGAGCGACTTTGAACTGGTCCACATCCGGCAAGCTTCGCCCAGCAGCCTGCTGACCTTGGAGGACCACCCTTACATCAAGAGGGTGACACCGCAGCGCAAAGTGTTCCGCACGCTCAAATACATTCCCTGTAAGTCTGACAATATGGTGTCATTGTGTGGGGAAAAGGGATCAGTGTTTCTAAGGTTGGCATGTCTGTCCAAGAAATATAAAACTCTGTAATGTTACAGAAAGCTGTTTAGCTGCTGAATTTCACAGAATATCTCTTTGTTTGTTCAGTCATGGGATGCTTTTCTAACTCCACTGTGTTTGCGGTGCTAAACGGGATTTTATATCTTTATTTGAAGTGCAGGCCAATTTCAGGGTGTAGAAACTGGACTCTTTCTGTGTGTGTGTATGTGGTCTTGGGGGATGGGAGGAAGGACAGAGAAAGTCTGTGTTTGTTCACCATTTGAGGGAGTAGGTGAGTCAGTGTGGTGGGGCTTGCCTGCACGGGGGGCACGCCCTGAGCCTGGCACTGGATGAAAGACTTGAGTGTGTCCCCAGGCTGCATAAACAGACGCTACAGTATGGAGCCCACATGTAGTGCAGCTTCTTATTATTGAAAATGGTCAACTAGTGTCGATTTCTAGTTTCCTTGAGATCTAAAACTGTAACCTGAATTCACAGTTGCCCTTAGTCATCTTTTTCAGTCATCTGTGAAGCACGAACATGTGGAAAAGATGAAAGGTATTTTCAGCTGCTTCCTTATTCATAAGTGGTCGCCAGTTATACAAATAAAGTTTGATAGACTGAAAAGGCATGCACCTGATTGAGGAATATGACAATCAAAATTAAAACTGAGTCATCTAGGAAGCAGTAAAGCATTGTTATCACATGTCTTGATGCATGCTCAATCATCCAGGTAAGTAGATTCTGAAAGGTTGATTCTGTTCATCTGGACGTAGCGTTTTCAGTGGGGTAAATGTTTCATCACTCATCCAAGTGACTTCTTCAGTCTCAGCTGACTGCAGGTTTCCCCAGCCTTATAAACAGTGCATTTGCACAATAACTGAAACCAGCCCACTAAATGAACAATGGGCTGTGAGGTCAGTTCCTTGATCATTAATATGCAAATTGTCAACAACTACTGATCAAAGACCACTGATCAATGACCATGAGTACCATTCACAGAGAGTTGGGGAATGGCTGCAATCACAGCACTGTAAGATGGTGAAAGATGTACCCTTAGGCCCCCTCCTTGATTCAGAGATGGTTTTTCCCTTTTCACGTAAATGGCCTCCTTGACTCCCCGCTCAAACCAGCGTTCCTCCCTGTCCAGGATGTGTACGTCCTCATCATTGAAAGAATGTCCACTGGCCTGTAGGTGTAAATAGACTGCAGAGTCCTGGCCTGACGAGGTAGCTCTTCTGTGTTGTGCCATCTGCTTCGCCAGAGGTTGTTTAGTTTCCTTGATGTATAAATCATGGCCAGGGGACTATGGATAAAGGGAAAGACCATCTCTGAATCAAGGAGGGTGAATGGTACTCATGGCTGTTGATCAATGGTCATGACAATTTGCATATTAATGATCAAGGAACTGACCTCACAGCCCATTGTTCATTCAGTGGGCTGGTTTCAGTTATTGTGCAAATCTGCTGTTTATAAGGTTGGGGAAACCTGCAGTCAGCTGAGACTGAAGAAGTCACTTGGATGAGACATGAAACGTTTCTCCCACTGAAAACGCTATGTCCAGATGAACAGAATCAACCTTTTGGGATTGTTATCACATGTTAAAACTGATGACCAGCTTGATGGGATAGACAAAAAATTAATTGAATACAATCAATAACTGTATGCCACATGCAAGTCTCAAGATTCAAGACTATTAAGTGAGACAATTATTGGAAGGTATTTGCCTCAAATTAAGAATGGAGAAACCAAAAAAGTGTTGCATTTGGTGGTGGTGGTTCAGTGGTTTAAACCTGTTGCCTCACAACAAAAAGGTTAATGGCACGAGGTGTGTCGTTCCTTGTGTGCTTGTGTAGGGTCTTTGTGGGTACTGTCTTCCTGCCCATATCCAACGACATCCATGTTAGGTTAACTGGTGATCCTAAATTGAATGAGATGAATAAAGTGCTTTAAATGTATAGAATACAGCCTCTTTGGTTAAATTTGGCTTGTAACTGAATGGGCAGTAAGACTGGAAAAGGACCGGATAAATCCTAATCCATTTCCATGACATCGATACAGTTTAACGATGCATTACATAAAACATTTCTCGGGTATAGTCGTGCTAAAGTTTGCAGCACTTCTCTCACTCTCTCTCCATATGTACTCGCTTGCTCTCACAGCGCTCCTGCACCATGGACAGAGGCAAAGTCACTGTTAACGTTTATATAAAAAAAAAAAAAAAAAAAGATCATGAACTGAATGTTAATATTGATTGCGTCAAAAACACTGGACAACGTTAAAGGCTTTTCAGATGTGGGTTGGTGGAAAGAAATCGCTTCCTTGAAAGGAGATGAGAATTGTTGGACTACACTGTGTGATTTTCAGATTGTAATGTTAGTCTGTATTAAAAGCACCTGTTAAACCAGAAAAGTCACACAGTAACACAAACTGCCTGAGGGGTATATTTTAGTGTTTAACACAGCCAGGCTTTCCTTGCCTAAGCTGGTTCAACAAAACCTAAAACCCCAGTTGGAGTTGACGGGTATCGTGATAGTGGTTATCAACTTTCTACAGAAAACCGTTAATCTTGATCCTGCTGTTTATTTCTAAGGTTTCTAAACTAACTATAAACTGGGAACATAGCCTCAGTTATCACAGTGATTTAGCCAAGCCACCTTCAGGACACAGAAAAACTGTGGCTATAAGGTCAACATAGCTCACAAAGCCATTTATCTTGCTTCATAGTACACCCCTCAGATCATCACAGGTTGTTTTTAGGTGGAAGATAACACCTTTGATTTGTATATAATATAATAACTCTCTGATAGCAGGTAAAGATGTAACAAAAACGTTCTAAATAAGGCATACACCAAAATTGATGTTGTTTTATTGAAACCCAAATGCAGCAGTACACATCTTTAGCTTATGTGTTACTCGTCGGGATGTACAAACTGTCTTCTAGATGACACAATGACTATGGAGCGGTCATTCTAGGCTTTTCGAAGTGGGACAACCTTTTGCAGCCCCACTTCCAAGAACTGAGTGAGGCTACCTACCCAGTAAAACAGTAATAAATTTAAACATTTATTTCAGTAAAGTGGTTTTGTGTAGTTTAATGAAAATTTAGCAGCCCCTGACTGAGAAAACAACTCTTTAAAAGGGAAAAAAAAGCCTGGTCTTATTAAATAAAAGTGATTGTGACATCTTGGTTATTTCTTTCGCACATTACTCAAACGCACAGTTTGAATTCGTGAAACCTACTGAAATAATTCATTAAAAAGAAAAGATAAGGAAAAAGTGTTCAACTGTACTCAGTTCCTACTTCACAGGGATAAAAAGCCCTGCAGGGCACTGCTCATGCATCCTGATGACCCATTGATAATTGGTTTTGTCCATGTGATTCACATTGCAAAAAGATTGGCTTAAATTAGGCTGCTGTGATCAGCCTCACAGCTAATAGATGTAAGAAGAAAGGGGGATTGAAGCCAGATGTAAAGAAATGACTTCAGTGAAGCATCAGAACATGATAAGCCTGACTGAGTTAACAAGAAGACTGTGCTGTCTGCGGGGGGGGGCTGAAGGCGATAGCAGTGACCGGGTGTTTTAATGAAGCGAGGCCTCTATTCTTGTCCTAATGTGGCTTTACAGCAGAGTGAATGATAGTTTGTAACAGTTCAGTATGTATCCGATTGTGTTCTGTCCCAACAGCACCTGAACCTGCTGCACCCTGCAACGCCACCCGTGGGACCCAAAAATGGCAGTCGTGGCAATCATCCCGCCCTTTTAGACGAACCAGCCTCTCACTTGGCTCGGGTTTCTGGCATGCTACCGGTCGCCACTCCAGCAGACGTCTGCTGCGAGCCATTCCCCGCCACGTCGCCCAGATCCTGCAGGCAGATGTACTCTGGCAGATGGGACACACCGGTAAGAAAGGCACCACTGACTGAGTCTCTGCTTTTACACACGTCTGCTCCAAAATATCATAAAATGAAGGATCTTTTAAGGATTGCTTCTAAAATTTATTTTAGAAATCGTATAGGTCAGCAAAGCAATTAAATAAAATTGTTTAAAACTCTTTTGTGTGTGTGTGCAGGTTCTGGTGTTAAAGTGGCAGTGTTTGATACAGGCCTGAGTGAGAAGCATCCACATTTTAAGAATGTAAAAGAAAGGACCAACTGGACTAATGAGAAGACACTGGATGATGGTGAGGATCAATAAATATTATGCCGAATTTCACATAATGGCAAAGCAAAGGTGGTTGTAAAAGTGTAATTTCCAGGGGGAAAAAAAAACTTTTAGGCCTTTTAATGGGGCGAAGTCAACAAATGTTGTACATAATTTTTATCAAGTCATAAGTGCACACATAAGTGTCTGGAGGTGTTTAAAGAATGCTGCCAAGTTGCCAGACTTGCTTCTAGAATGGCTTTGGAAGAGCTTGGTGATTAATAATGGCAATGATTCATGCTAATGGTTAATAGTAATCTCACTGCATTTACAATATCTAACGTACTGCATTTTTATTTTTTAAGTAATGTAATATTAAAAGTCACAAACCTTCTGTCTATGGAAGAGACAAAGAGGGACAGATTATTATAAACTGCTTGTCCTGTTATTCAGGTCTGGGCCATGGTACATTCGTAGCAGGAGTGATAGCTAGTATGAGGGAGTGTCAGGGCTTTGCTCCCGACTCAGAGCTGCACATCTTCAGAGTTTTTACCAACAACCAGGTACATACAATATACTACAATTTACAATGTACTGCTGGTGTTGGAGTGCATTGCTGTAAAATTAATTTATACTGTAAAATGTATTTGTCCCTCCCCGCCTCCTAGGTTTCGTACACCTCATGGTTCCTTGATGCTTTTAACTACGCCATCCTAAAGAAGATCGATGTTCTCAACCTCAGCATTGGAGGACCTGACTTCATGGACCACCCCTTTGTTGATAAGGTGATGCACACTTCAGGATATGACCTAGAAACATGGTTGCTTAATTAAATCAGAAAGCAAAGCACAGGAGTGTTGTCTCTAAAATAACCAGGTTGATCAAAAACGCAACTTGTCTAAATATAAAAATAGTCCCCAGTCTGTCTTTCTTCCTTTATGTTACACTCTTTTGACAATGTTCTAATGAGCCAATGAGCAATAGCCAGGTCAACTGTCAGCTCAAACAGGTCAAACCAGACACACAAACACATGCATGACAACATTTGGACTGCTCTTTCAAGTTTTCAGTGCTCACTGATTATTACAAAAACAATATGTCAACCTTCACAATAAGTGCTGAATAGAGTAACATCTGTTTTGGTGTTACAAGATCAAGCACTTCTTCTTGATTAAAGGGCACAATGTGAATTATGTACTGAATATAATGCTTAAAAGGGCAGTGAGGGAAATGGCTCTGTCTCTGAAACCTTTTAAACAATCAGTCATCCTCTATAGTGGACTTCATGTTAACTAATTAAAGCCCCTTTTAGATATGCTCCCCTGAACTTATCTGCTTTATGTCTGAGTATGAACCTTGGTCACTGCTCTTTAAAAGTTGTTTTAGTAATCTTGGTAGGTCGGACTTGATAACAGATCACTTGCAACCTGCCAAAAGTCTGAGTTTATGATAGCAAATTAACTTGCACGATTATGTGTTGTCCTGCATTTTGAGTTGCTTAGAAAAAGATGATTGTTTTTGAGAAGGCACAAAACATTTTTTTCTGCATATAGGCCAAAGTATGAACATTTATCTTTTCCCATATTTCAGTAAGTAACACTTGTCCAAAAAAATTGTTCCTCAATTTCACATCTTTTACACATAAATATCTTTACTTTATGGTAGGAACAGTCACAATAACAAGTTAGTTACTATGCACATGGCACAACACGGTAATTTAATTAATCATTCATAAGAAATTACCCCTGATGAGGAGATATGAATGATCAGGATGTAAAGGTGAACTTTACTTCACAGGTTAGCTGCCACACACAGTAAGAGTTTATAAGCTACAGTTTAATAATGCACATAAATATTTTGCCATAAACATGAGTAGGATGAGGCTTCTCAAATTATCAAAGCAGCTATCAAAATCCAATTTGACCTTATGCGTTTTTTTTGGTGGTTTTTTTCGCTGTGCTGTTAAACCTCACACACTCCATTTTTCTCTTTGCATGTTTGACTGCAGGTTTGGGAGCTGACTGCCAACAGAGTGATCATGGTTTCTGCTATTGGCAACGATGGACCTTTGTATGGGTATGCTAATATTGCTATAACAGCAGCATGCATGCTTACAGGGTTCATCGTGTGCATTAACAGGGATGAGCAAAAGAAGCTTAGTTTAGTCTCACTTCTACTGCAATGTTGTGGTTAAAAGTGCACATTGTTCCACTGAAATCCAGCATTTTCCACATCACAGTGCCATTAGTGTAAATAGATAGTGACTCCAATGTGAGGCAAGTAAGACTTTTTCTGTTCCTGTTCGTTTGTGTTTAATTGCAAGCAAATGCTTACTTACCCTAATAACTTTATATTACCCTGTTTAACATCTGCTGATTCTTTTGTCACTACATAAAAATCACTAAACGGAGAGGAAAGCAAAGCAAGTCCTAATATTACATTTAGTAAACTGTCAGTTAAAGTTTTATTTTTAATTTTACGCCAAATTAAATTTATCTTTCTCAGCACCCTGAATAACCCAGCAGACCAGATGGATGTGATCGGGGTTGGGGGGATTGACTTTGAGGACAACATTGCCAGGTTTTCTTCGAGAGGCATGACCACCTGGGTGAGTTGCTGCAAGAAAGTACACCCAGAATTAAACACTCTGACACACACCATCATCTTGGCAGACATCTACTCCTGAGATCTGCCCTCTACTTTTTGAGCTAGCCAACTGTGTGGTAAGCTTCTGATCCCTCATCCACATCCCATCATCCACTTACTGTAGAGTGTGTGTTTTTTATCAGCCATAGGCCAAAGCAGTCATCTGCTTTAGGATCTGATTAAGACTTCATTCACCGATTCAGTGATGTTCTGTGCTCCTTCTATCACCGCCAGCCGAGCATAAAGAGGCTCTCACACACGCAGCTTCCAACCCACATGAATCAAAAACACTCAAAATGACAGTCCCCCCCCACACACACACACACACACACACTTTGTCTCTGTTTCAGTGTTTGTTTTTTGCTGTTTGACTTTCATGAAAGTAATTGCATGTAAAATCTAAGCTGACGCTCGTATTTTAAACAGTAGTTGAGCTTTGAGAGACTGATTGGCTTTAAATTGCCTCGCTGACTGGAGTGTGACTTCATAGAGTGGGCGTAATGACATGAACTGAAACATAAGTTTAAGTTCATGAAAAAGAGCCCTTTCACATTTAGAATTACAACTTTAGGCCTCGCTGTCTAGCAAACAGGTGGTGTGTGAGTGAGATGTATACAGTAAGTGAGCAGAGAGGAGCACTTCATATCTCTCTAAAGGCACAATGGAAACTATAGCTATGCTTAGGCTGCTGTCCTCAAAACTGTGTTGATACAGCATGAGCAGATTGTCTCTATGTGTACTTTTTTTTTTCTTTTTTTTTTTTACTCTCTCATACTGGCCTCTATTGTTAAGTGCAAAGATCAAAATATTTGAATTGGCTGACCATTGAGAATATTTTCTTCTGTGTCTTCCCCCAGTTACTCAGGCTTACAGCAGTTTTGAGCTGCTTTTCATCCAACCATGTTCTGCATCTGTTTCCCATTTGTGTTCAGGAGTTGCCTGGTGGTTATGGCAGAGTGAAGCCTGATATCGTCACCTACGGTTCTGGTGTTAGGGGCTCAGGGATGAAGGAGGGATGCCGCTCTTTGTCTGGCACCAGTGTGGCTTCTCCTGTGGTGGCTGGTGCTGTCACACTCCTGGCCAGGTGAGTTTGATAAACTCATTATGTTATACTATATAAACCCAAGGTATTTTGCTGGCTTTCTTAGTTCTATTAGCCTTAATAACGGCCCCTATGTTAAAGATATACGTGTTAAAGAGAATAGAGAAGACTTAACCAAAGCAAGTTGTACTGGGATGAAGAGTGCTTAAAAGAAACTTTAACCTGAATCATTTTACTGTAAATGTTTTTTATAGTCTGGTTATTCCAGATGGCTACTTTCATTTCGCTAACTGCATTAGGGATCTATATCAGGGACAGTGTGCCAGCTGACCTAACCACCTGCATATCCATCTGTGCACACAGTCAGTCTGCACAGTTAACATGATATGTAGAGACATAATAGGTAGCATGATGAGCGCAGCAGGTTGAAGTAAACCAGAATTGCCCGATAATATATGCTTCACCTTCAATCTTGTAAATCTTTGAAGATCACTGTAATATACCTTTTGGCTTGAAGTTGCTTTTGTGTTTTTGATATGGGTGATTTGATGCCTAATAAAATAAAGCGCCTGAAGTCCTTACGCCTTTTGTCTTTAGAAAATGAGGCTGCATATCTAGTACTCAGTGATTTCATACTTTGTCTTTATAAAAATAGACACGACAACTGTGTTTTTTTGTGGAGGGGTTGAGTCAAAAATTAAGATTGTGTGTGCGAGACTGAAGTGCTGAATTATCAGCTAAGCTAGCAAGCTTGGTCACATTACATTTGTGGCCAAAAGTTTTGAGACTCGCATAAATATTGGAAATTGGAAAAGTTGCTGCTTAAGTTTTTATAATAGCAATTTGCATACACTCCAGAATGTTATGAAGAGTGATCAGATGAATTGCATAGTCCTTCTTTGCCATGAAAATTAACTTAATCCCCAAAAATCCTTTCCACTGTATTTCATTGCTGTCATTAAAGGACCTGCTGAGACCATTTCAGTAATTGTCTTGTTAACTCAGGTGAGAATGTTGACGAGCACAAGGCTGGAGATCATTATGTCAGGCTGATTGGGTTAGAATGGCAGACCTGACATGTTAAAAGGAGGGTGATGCTTGAAATCATTGTTCTTCCATTGTTAACCATGGTGACCTGCAAAGAAATGCGTGCAGCCATCATTGCGTTTTATAAAAATGGCTTCACAGGCAAGGATATTGTGGCTACTAAGATTACACCTAAATCAACAATTTA
>VVHJ01041050.1:0-23238 GCA_015107715.1 Tylochromis polylepis | reverse complement strand
GGGGGGTGGGGGTGTGGTTGGGGGGGGGGGGGGGGGGGGGGGGGGGGGGGGTTGCATCTTATCTCATCTTAAGCACTTTTTCTCAGATAAAGGTGCTTTAGTATGCTTTTATACAGTAACTGTTCAGACTACAGTTTCTCCCACTAGTGGCTGTGAATTTTAGCGTGACATCTTCTCTTCAGTAAACTGTTTTATGGGATGATTTAAAAAGGAGAAGAAGCCTTGATGTCAGTAGGACATGCCACTACAGCCAGCTTCGTGTCTCCAAGCTGTCTTGTCCAGAGGGTAAAAAATTGCAAACTGAAGGATGTGTAAGCTGCCTGTTTAGCTGGAAAGAAGGGCCAGTGTGTATTTTGTTATTCCACAAAAAAGAAATTGATAACTGCAAATGAAATATCAAAAGAATAAAACAAATCAATACAATCTTGGCTTCATTCTTTATTTCAGTCACAGATGATGTCACATATCAAAGACAAGCAAGTGTGCAAGACTTTACTTTTATTACAGTGCCATAAAAAATTTGCAGTTAAAAAATTAGACTTGCCTTAAATACAAGTATTAAAGCTAACACATATTCAGCAACAAGTGCACATTATTATTTTCTTCCCTAACAGCTGAAAAAGTTTGTAACAGTAACATATACATAGTCTGTTTGAGCTATAACTGGCAGTACTGACACACTGAAAATATTCCCAAGTGAATCAAATGGACTTTTATAGATTTTTATGACCACCAGGCAAGTGTTAGTAATAAAAAAAGTTTGGAAATGTTTTCATTTTACCTTATATATAGAAAAAGTCCCACAGTTTAAAACGTTAGACCTCAGTCAAGAGCTTTTGATTAAACAGCACAACCCCAGTTCCAAAAATGATGGGACTCTGTGTAAAAACCCATATTTAATTCACAATAGAACATAGAAAACACATCAAATGTTTAAAATGAGTAAATGTACCAATTTATGAATAAAAAATATTGGTTCATTTTGAATATGACATCAGCAGCACATCTCAAAATGGTTAGCAGAGGACAAGAAAAGACTGGAAAAGTAAGTGGTACTAAAACGAAACATCCAGAGGAACAACTAATTACAAAAAGCATCTCAGAGAGGCAGAGTTTCTTAGAAGTAAAGATGGGCGGAAGTTCATCAATCTGCAAAAGCCTGCACCCACAAATTGTGGAGCAATTTCAGAGAAATGTTCCTCAACATAAAACTGGGAAGACTAAATATCCCATCACATTCTTCACAATCATCTTATCTCATACAGTACATGATATCATCAAAAGATTCAGAGAATCTGGAGAAATCGCTGTGTGCAAGGACAAGGCTGAAAATCAGCATTGGAAGCTTGGAGCATGTGATGTTTGGGACCTCAGGCAGTACTGCACTAAAAACAGGCTTGACTCTGTCATGGAAATCAGTGCATGGCCTCAGAAACACATTCAATGCTAAACCGCATAGCTCTTACAACAGCATGGCTTCATAGTAGAAGAGTCTGGGTGCTGACCTGCCTGCAGTTCAGGCATATCATGAAATAGAAAATACAGCAAAGAAGACCCAGGACTGCTGAGCAGCTACAACCCTTTATCAGACAAATATATTACAACATTCTTCCTCAAAAAGTCCAAATATCGGTCTCCTCACTTCCTAGATCTTTAGGGATTGCTGTTAAAAGAAGAGGGGATGCTGCACAGTGCTACAAACTTGGCCCTGTCCCAACTTTTTTGAGAAGTTTTGGAATTGGGGTTGTACAATCATGTGCTATTTGGTATTCTGTAATCAGAAGTCAAGTCAGTTCCAGTCTTTGGATCACAAAGGATGCTTTAGCTGCACAAGCATTAAAAATTGAAGACTCAACCACTGAAGATAATCAGGCCGGGCACTGCAGTGAGCAGATTTACATCACTAGCACGAATCTTTGTCGACAATTGTGACATTGAAATATCAACCTGCAATACAAAACTAGTATTTAAAATTTCAGCAGGATTTTTTTTTAAAACAAGTTTAATAAAGAAGTTTAAATAATAAGCATGGTGTCTTTGTGAACAAAGGGGAGATTTAAAGTGCTTTGTTAATCAGAGAGTGGTGGTGCATTAGTAGTAGGCAAAAATGACACACACCTGGCTCACTACTGGCAACAATTGTCTAAAAAAGTGCAAAGTTCAATTATTAAATCCCTTATTCTCCCTTTTACAAGGTAGCAGTTATGTTTAAACACTCATGCAGCAGACTGTATTCCAGCTCAGGTGACCACTGGGCTTGTGTGAATTGAAATACAGTCTCTGTTTTATGCTCTGATTAATTCATTTTTGTCTGTTTTGCAGGCACAGGGCATTTCTGATTGTTGTTAGGCTGTGAGACAGGTACAGTTGTATTTATTCTTCTTTTGGCTCTGTGATTGGCACCACCTTCCTGCCAGCTACAAACACCTCCATGATGTTACGATCATCACCTGACACAGAACAAGAAAGAGAGATAAGCGTAACGCAAATGGCTCATAGCACATCAAAGTCACATTAAACTAAAATTTTTTTGGAGCAAAAAAAACTGACACTCACCCAAATTCAAGAATTTTTCCAAAAGAATCTGAAATTCAAGATATTATAGATTATTGTGAGACTCCAATTAGAGTTTATTTTGTTAGTTTGTTTTGCTTTAATTCATTCATTTCAACAGATTTAGACCAACCTTTGGTTCCTCGTCCTGGATTAGGTCGATAGGCCCACCCTCAGCAGCTACATTAATCCTCAGGGCATCAAAGTCTTTGCCCACTTCAAAGTTCCCTGTTTGGTCATCTAAGGACAAGGCTACAGAAAAATAGACATCATAAATAAACTGTTCTGTGATCCATTTTCCTGTGAAACTGATAGTTTCTTAGTGTGGGGACAGTTAGTTCAGCAAAAAGATGAGATATATGACTGCATAGCAACTGAGCACGTGTCTACTACTACTTCTGTCATCATAATAGTGCTAATTATAATGTTTACTACAGAACTACTAGTTTTGAATGGCTTACCCTGACTGCCTCCCAGTGTGGCTAGTTTGAACACCTCCTCAAAACTGAGTGTTTTGTATTTTGGTTCCTGGATGGTCAAGACTTTCGATGCATCCAGAGCCCTCCTCATGGCATCGAGCATAGAGGTGGAGTAGCCTCCGGCCACATCTGGCACAGCACCACAGACACAGAAAGGACAGGGCATTGGAAAAAATATGAAAAGCGGGCACTTGCTTTGTCTAGCTTTCTGATGTGTGAAATCAAAGTGTAGCAGAAGGAATATCATATTTTCATATTGCTTTGTTAATCACCGGTTGGTGGCCAGTCTTGTTATATGATGCTACTATAGATAGTGGCTGCCATCTGAGCATCCCTGACTCGCTCACCTGTTGCCGTATGTATCCGGACCTTCGGTCACCTGACTTCCCTAGCTGTGAAAGGTAGGAGTCATGCACATGTCGCCCCTGCCTCAGTCTGAATTGGCTACATTTTTGTTGATTGGTGCTACTAGTGTTTTTGTGGCGATCACCTGCAGATTATTTCCTCTGAAGCCTTCCATCGATTGCTGGAATGTTTTTATTTTGTGCTGCACATTCATTATTTTACTTGGTAGTAAACAGGTGTGTTTATTGGTTGGAGCTGCAGAAGCCTCCTATTGGCCACTTTGTGAATTGGGTGACTCCGTTTGATTGGTATGTAACTTTGATTTGTTACAAACTTAGCATTACTTCTGTCATAGTCGTCTTTTTACTGTATATGCTAATTTTATGATGTATTACAGGAAGTCTGGGCCTGCTATTCTACTTTGCCTTTCTGCTTTGCCTTTCTTCTTTCTGCTTTGCCTTTTTGCTTTGCTTTGCCTTTTTGCTTTGCTTTGCCTTCTTTCTTTTGGGTTTTCTTCTGCCCATTTCAATGACTGGCTGGGCATTAATTGGCTTGAGAGTTGGCTTTTTGCCTCATGCACAACTGACTTGGATTTCTGCGATGATCCAAAACATTTGATCTTTGTGCATTCCTCTGGCTTTAAGTTTTTAGAATAGCCTTTGAGCTGTCTATGCAATATATGGAAGCCTGTTAATGTGCATTTAATGTATTGAATTATTCATTTAGAGCAGTTTGTATCTGTAACAACTTAGAATAGTACTGTGAAGTTATCTGTTCTAAACTGAAGATTTAATTTATTTTGTGTTTGTACGTTTGGTTTCTGAATGATTGTTTGATTTGCAGATTCTCATTTTTGTGTTACATCACTGGAGGGAGGCCCTTTTTCTGTCTTAAGTATAATGGACCTGGGTCCCTTCTTGATAATATGCATAGTTTCAAACTAAATATTCTCTGGGTGAAATTCCCAGGGTGGCGTTGTTGGGTTTTCCCTAAAATCGTAAAAGCTTTTGAGCTCCCAATTGCTGTGGCTCCATTCTAGTGTGTGCATGTGCCATCACTGATTCCTAGCTCTTTTCCTTAATATTCCCCTACCACAAAATTGCCTATTAAATCAAACGTTTTACCAACTTTGAGCTTAACTTTACACCTTTAAGCTGACCTGGATGCTGAACCTCCCAGCTGTCCAGCCTAAATAAAACTTTAAAATGATTGCTGCTGAAGATTTAGTTAATTGATAACAATGTGCACCAGTGTGGGCCAGAGTTTATAAAAGCTTAATCATCACACATCATTTTATTACTTCCTTATGGTGTAAAGAATTGGTGTGTTTGCCGAAGTGGGCAGGCGACATTTAGAATTAAAACTGTGTTCACACTTGCTCTGCTCTCCCACCTGTTCCCAGCCCCAACTTCACTTTGTGTTTCAGGACGTTGCGGACATTTAACACTCCACTGCACAACCTGGATAGATGGAGAGAGAGAGAGAGAGAGAGATGACAATCAAACTGTGTTCATTATGTAAAACTTCATGGACCTTGTTTCATGGCACTTGGTCAGATATGGGTCAAGAAACCATAAAGTACTTACGAAAAGTTAGAATTGGGACAGTGGGACAAAGAGGCTCCAGTCTCTCTGAACAGAACCAACTCTTCATCACTGAGGTGGCACCCGTGGGCCATCACTGTCTGTGAATCACCCCACATTAATAGTGTCAGTGGGTATAAGTATTTATATAATGTTTTGTTGAAAATGTGTCTGACCGTGTGCAGGCAGGGGTATACTAACCTTGTCAGTGAGCAGGTTGTGTTTGCGATAGACATCTGCGTAAGACTCTGATTCAGGAAACAGCTCCTTTACAAGCTTTACTTCCTCGAGAGTTTCACTGATATGACTCTGACAATAAAAAAACACACATCAGATATTCAAGTGGTAGCTTAAGATAACCTCTGACAAAAGCTCTAGCATTCAGATAGAGTGGCAGCATTACTGCATTATGCCATACTTTACTCCATAGTACTTGTATGTGTGCATTTTAACCCAACATCACATTGTCTCTTTGGAATAAAAGTCTCCTGCAGACATAGCCTAGATTGACTCACCTGAATGTGCAGGTTGTTATTTTTAGCGAGTTCTCCCAGCTGCTCGAGCAACGCTCCTGTGCAGGACGGAGCGAAACGGGGAGTCACCACAGGCTTCACTAAAGGGTACTGCCCTCAGAGGAGGAAAGGAGAGACAGACAATCAGAAAACTTCTTTTATTTTCTAATATCTTTGAAAAGTCCTGTTTATTGTATTAAAGAAGCTTACCTTTTTGTTCAGGAGCTCTTTAATGAACCTTCAGAGAGCAAAATAACAGTGTAGTTTATTTATCTGTGGCAGATACATTCAATGATATCAAAAATCCTCCATTTTTGCAACTGAAACATGTGCTCAGAACAGATCTGCTGGTAATCACGGTTTTTGAAGCATGACCGGCATATTTGCACAATTTTTCACTACTGAAAAAGTAGTAATTTTTTTCCATAAAGTGTTAATATTTGTGTCTATGACATCAGATTATCTCCCACATAAAAATATATTTACATGCGTTTGATCAGTGACACATTTGGCATCGATCTGGGAAAAATCTGTATCAGGGTCCCAGACGTAAAGGCTTAAAGCTTAAATGGCTCTTTTATGATGCAGACTGAATAATTACAATGTAACTAAACCTGTTCTGTCAAGGAATTTCTCCACGCTGAAAGAACATTGTAACACAAGATCTGACATACGTTATTTAGCAGCTAACACCCACCGGCAGGTCTCGTCCTGAGAGTCCTGCAAGGTCTCTTTGTAATGTTTCACACAATCGTTCCTGTCCATGCACACCTTGCCAACCAAAGCACGCTGTCCAAAGTTATCTGCAAGAAAGGCATCCGCGAGTAAACAGGAACATAAGTAAACATTAACATTTTGAGGTCAAAGGTCAGTCATTGTCATTCCATATTAAATGAAGAGTATTTGTCCAATTGTGATTCTCACACATAATAAACAGCCTTCGTAATGTCATCTGTATGTGCATCCCTTTGAGCTTGACATTTCATTACAGACCTTACACATGTCAGAGTAAAATCCCGTTCTAGCTCCTTATGCCAGTCATCTGATATGAATGCACGTGGAGTTATTTATTAAGTATATATTGTATAATGTGGAGGTTAATGCATTTTAGTGCTAAACAGGTTCAGCGGGAACTGCTTACAATATTATGGCTTTTTGTTTTGATAGGATTAATGATGGCTCAGGTCAGTCGTTCAGTTAGCACAACAACAGAGGCCTGATACGGAGGCAGCCAACTGAAATAATTAGGTACACAGGTGTGTTTCCTTTTGGAATACTCCTGTTGCCAGGCTGAGTTTGTACCAGAGATGTACTGTTTGCAACCATTAAAAAATGCTTTGTTAAGCAGATTATCGTGCTGTAAAATCCTCAGGTGATTGTGTGACAGAAGTTAGGATGTAAATCAGTTGAAAAACTGCACTTTCTTTTCCATCCCATCCTTAGACAGCTGCATTATTTTTCATCTATAGACATGCCCACACATGTGATTTAAGCTTTATAGGTGTGTCTAGTCGTGCTCGTTTATTATCTGTGTATATAAGATGGAAACATTTCTCTCTGTGGAGCAAATGACTTCTATGGGATAATGACCCTACTGCTCACTTGATATATGACCTCAGTAAACATTTTCCTAGTTTGTTTATGGTCTCGATCACAAGTTTCAAGCCTATACAATAGAACCCGATGTCCTTTTAATAAATGACACGCCTATTTACAGAGAACTATATTACACATCATAGTATGCTTTAGGGTGTAGCTTGATAAGTTAGTCACTACAAATCTCAGATCTACACCTCTGTTGCCAGGTGTGGTTTCAAAACTCTAAAATTATGTGGTCCAGCTATAATAAAACATTTTGTGTCTGATCTGTCAGAAAACTATATCGCTGTATCTGAGCTTGAACCTCGACTGAACAAATTGGTTCGTTGCACATATATTCTTAAGCTTTACTCACAGCAATACGCAGCATGAATGTTAAATATATGGTTTGGAAATACTCCAGCGTGCATATAGACAAGCACGTGACTTTGTTCGACAGTTCTCCAGGAACAGCTACCCAGAGCAGGACAAAGTTAAGGGTTCAATGCCCCTGCTTGCATGAAATGACTCTGTAAAGCTGCCAATAACAGGGTTTGATGCGTTAGGGTTGCATCATTACAAATTTATGTGCGTGTGTGTTCAGTATTACATAATATCACAGGAACAAGATAAGGCTAGAGCATAAAGGTGAAGGACCATTTCTTTGCAGTGTTTATGAAATATATCATAAGAGTGAAGAAAGGCAAGAAAAAAAATTTAAATAACTGAGTCTGAGCCAAAGAAAGCATCATAACATACTGCACATGACAATGACTGTATAGAAGTGAGGCAAACTAGTATTCTGATGATTTTAGTCACTTTAACATTATCAGCCCAGCCTTCAGTGAAGTCCAACTTCCTTATCTTATCATCTTAAACTATGGGAAATTTTAAAATATTATCGTAGCTTATTACACATAAAAAACAAATTTGATAGATATTGAAAAAATTAAGAGGCCTACTGCAATGCTTCAGTATAAATATTCAGCTCAAAGTGTGTGTTTGTGCATGTGTTTTAGTATAAGACATCTTACTTGCAATCTGGCCCAGCAACAGAGAGGCTTCAGTATGAATCGTAGCAAAGTAACATGCAGTCGTTGTTCCATTTCTCAGCGTTCTTCTCTGTAAAGCACAGGGATCATATCACAGGATTAAGACCAAACTGAACACTGCTGAGAGCTTCAACTCACAGGCTAGGTCACAATCCAATTTCTTTTTTGGCTTGTTGAATGTCTTTAATCAACAACTTTTAGCTGATACAAATGTCCAAAGTTTGATGGTCACTTTTTTCTTGATGCCGGCAAACTCACCACTATTTGAGTGTAGACCTTGCGGGCAAACTCCAAGTCCTTGAAGCATGATTCCACAGGAAAGGTGTAAGCATTAAGCCACTGCAGTAAAGGCATGTCTAGTGCTGTGCCAGCGTAGCTATACTGTGATGCATGGATGTGGGTATCTACAAGTCCCGGCATGAAGAACTCACTAGAATGAAGCAAGCCAAAAAATTGCTTTATGACCTATGAAAGAAATCACCTTCTTCCAATGCAAAGATGAGCATCCATCCCATCCATCCCCTTTCTTTATATTCATATGTGTGAAACTATAACACAAACTTTAATCTCTGACTTACTAAAGTCATATCAAGATTATATAATAAACTTACTGTTGTGCCAGCTGAGTGATGTCAGATGGCTTGAATCCAAAGGTCTGGGACAGTTTTTCTAACTCCTTGCCTTCCCCGATAAAAGCAATCTGAATGGAAATCAGACAGGGGTTAAAACCATACATGCAGAAAGGTGCTTGCAATTAATTAAGCTGTGAGAGCTGAGAGCTTAGGAGGAGGCTTTGGAAGAAAATGGACAGCTGTATATTTTTAATACGTTGAGCTTAAAATGTACTTTCATCAACAGTTTACAAACATATTCCTTTGTACAGTACAACCGAGACGAGAATCTATAGTTTTCTGCGGATAAAGAAAATTCATATTAAAAGTTGTATATCCTTTTTTTAATTACACACGGTGTAATCAGGCAGGTGTACTGTAGGAGTCTATTTATAATGTCATTAAGTGCTCTGTATCAGGGGATTTACTGCTGGCCATACTGCCAAAGTTGCTCAGCAACAGCTAATTATATGAGAAAATTAAAATAGCCTAGCATATTATACGGCCTCTCTCTCTCTCTCTCTATATATATATATATATATATATATATATATATATATATATATATATATATATATATTATTTACGGCCTGAAACCTACGTGATTCACATTTTTGTCAGTTAAAAATCATCAAGATATTTATCAGATGTAAAACGCAAACAAGGCATTCTGGAATTCCACAAACCTTTCCCTGTGCATCCACTCCCAGGAGCGCATCTTCCAGGATCTGTAGCGCCGTCTGTTGAGTCGAGTGGACAAATGTGCCCCTGTAAACGAAGGCTATTGCAGTGCCGGCTCGGTTTGCCATATCTTCTCCAGGTAAGTCGCGGTGCAGCAGTGAGATACAGCGGGATCGAGTCCGGTATTTGTCCTCTGCCAGTGCCAAACACCACCCGACGGCAGAGATTTTGAGCAGCCAATCAGAGGACAGGGTGTGCATGTCGGGATTGTCCTGTCTAGATGTTATAACACTTTTAACGTATGATCTAATAAGGAAGAATTTGCTGTTTTGCTTTTGCCTGGCTTAAACTGAAGTGCATAATGCAAAGTATCAAAGTTATCTACGAGTCACTGCTTTCTGATGAATAGTAAACTTTATAGTGGTCAAAGTTTCTAACAAAAATATGATCACTCACAAAGCAGCGCAAAAGGCAGGCGCAGCTTGCACGCCCCATCGTTTCTCTTGCGCAAATTTAGACATAAACGGTTCAGCATATGTTCATTTTAGAGAAAGTAAACAATTTTTGGTCAATTAAAATAAATAAATAAATAAACAAAACCAAAGCTTTATTTCTTTATTATACTATTTAAGTTAATTAAACCGAGTCAGCTTTTGGGAATAAGCAATCAGAGGTGGAAAAAATGAGTCTTTCATTTAAAATAAATACAGCCTATAATTTCCGACGAATACAAAGTTATATTAATTAGATACATATCATGACCCATGACCTGAAAAACAGAACAATCCATCAGTCCACAGCTCTGGTCAGACGTTTACAGGCACTCATCATGGGCATGAATGTCGTCGTAAATTGGGGTTTCTAATGATTACTGTTCCTTTTCCATGGTTGACTGATTGTACTGCCTACATCTTTTTTTTTTAAAAGCAAGTTTGAATTTATTTTAGATTTTCAAAAGTACACATACAGGCTCAATTATGAACATACATCCCCACAAATATTTGGTTAAATCTCGTTTAGTAAGTTGCATCTCAACTACATGCTTATTGGTAGCCATCAATAATGATCTGGCATAATTCTGGCTGAAGAGTTGATCACTCATCTTGACAGAATACATTTAAATTGGTTGGTTTCCTGGCACAGACTCAGCTTTTAAGCATAGTCCATGAATTTTCAATAGAGTTGAGTTTGGGACTTTGGGAAGGCCATTCCAGAAGTTTAATGTTAGCCTGCTTTATCCATTTTCAAAACCAGCTTTGATGTGTGATTGGGGTCACTGTCCTCCTTCTTCACTATTTCATCCACTTTGTGTAACATACAGTACCACTGGTACCAAAACGGCCCCCAGAGCACGACACTACTACCACCATGCTTGACAGCTGGTACAGAATTCTTAGGTTTGAAAGCCTCACCTTTAGTCCTCCAAACATTTCTTTTGTCATTGTGGCCAGACAGTTGAATCTTTGTCTCATCTGGCCAAAATACCATGACATTCATGCCTATGATGGGTGGATGCAAACTTCTGACCACATCTGTAACTTAAGAGTGTTAAAAGGTGGATCTATGTGTTCCTTTTTGTGCACCAAAGTATCTGAATTATCCCTTCTTTTATATGCAAATATACAAAAAGGTGGTTTAAATAATATAGGATATGACCTGTTCCTCTTTTCCACAGTTTGCCCATGTTTGACAAAGGCTGCAGATGCTTTGCTCCCATTAAACACCAAGTTGGTATTTGCAAGTTCACACACACAGTATTGAATAGCATGGTGGTCATTCTGTCAGATGTCATGATCATAATAATATGAAGACCAGGAAAATGTATTTTTTAGCAACATGCTAACAAAAATTGCACATTATAAACTTCAAAAAGGTAAAATGCATTGTTGGTTTGCACTGCATTAAACTTTAATGAAAACCAGCAGGTCTCATGATAATGCTGTTACCTCATACAAAGTTATTAATATATTTCTGGAAGCCCTTTAGTTGGAAAAAAATAATGTGTCAGCATCAAATGAGGTTTTTTTAAAAAAAAATTTCAGTCATGAGTGTATAAGCAGAACAAAGGCATGTGATGCAAATTTTCAAGGGAACCCTTGGAGCTCAGTGATGTAGTCACCCCACTCTTGTCCTTTCTTACAATGACTCATAGTTTTAATAAGGAATTAGCATTACCACATGCTTTTAAATGTATGAAGCCCACATGATAAATTGCAACACATGTTAATTTTAGATGATGCCAACACGCACAGGTTGACTCCAGGTTATTCAGTAATGGAAAGCACACAAGTCTGCTTAAAGATTTCACACTGCAGTGCTCTTGCACGAAACAGAAGAAAAAAAATGAGCGTATGTTTAACAGTTCTCATCAAACAAACTTACCGGCCATTTTGTTAATGCAGCCACTCATTAATAATATGTCTAGCCAGCCAATCACATTACACCAACTTAATTTAGGCATGTAAACATGATAAAGACGACCTGCTGAAGTTCAAACCGAGCATTAGAAAGGGAAAGACAGGCCACTGAAGCTATAATTTGCACAGGGCCACCAAAATTGAACAATAGAAGATGGTAAAAATGTTCCCTGGTTTGATGATTCGTTTCTTCTGCAACATTCAGACAACAGGGTCATAATTGGCACAGATAACATGAAAACACGGAACCATTTGGCCTTATATCAACATTTCAGGTTGTTGTTGGTGTAACTGTGATATCTTTTTAGCATACTGAGGATGTTTTGGCAAATGAGTATCTTTTAAATGTTACAGCCTATCCGAGTCTTTTTGCTGACCACGTCCGTCCCCTTATGACCACAGTGTGTTAATCTTATGATGGCTGCTTCCAGCAGGAAAACAAGTCATGTCACAAAACTCAAATCATCACAAAACTGGTTTCTTGAACATCACTGCACTCCAATTCGCTTATCAGCAGATTTCAATCCAGTAGAGCACCTCTGGGATGTGGTGAAACAGGAGATTCATCTCATAGATGTGCAGCTGAAAAATCTGCAGTAACTGTCTGATGCCATCAGGTCAGTATGGACCAAACTCTCAGAGGAATGTTTCCAGCGAGAGGGGGTCCAACTCAGTACTAACAGGATATAAGTAATAGTGTCTCGCGAGTGTATGTACAAAAAGCAGATGACAGTGGTGAATATTTGTATAGATTATGATAAAAGTTTAAAGGCGTAGAGGTTCTAGCTTTCCTCACACCAAGAGCCTTTCAAAATTTGTGAGCTCCGACTGTAATGAAAATGTTCAGGATATCCTCCTTTCAAATTCAGCAACGTAAAGATTTTCAGTGTTTCTAAAGGTAGTCTGAGGAAAAGCTGTTGTATTAAATTTTTGTGATTGTACATTGTAAAAGAATCAGTGATATTCTGAAGTTTTTAATATTTAAACACAAATAAAACAAAAGAAGATTAAATGAAAAAAAAAACTGCAGTAATTGGTGCTACCTAACTAAAAATGTATACAGTTTTTCTTGGATATATTTCAGTCCGTTTATGATAGCCAAACCTATTAACATCAACAGCCAAAATATTAGAAACATCTCTCGGTGTACTAACTGCTCAACAGCCCCATAAAGCTGAACACTGCAAACACATTATAACCAGTGTGATTTATTGCAAAATGGCTGCAAAATGCATGAAAGTCTATAAAAATTTTTTTTATGGCAGTTTGAACAATTTACAGAACTAAAGGTTCTTTAGAAAGAACACCAACTCAATTAAAAAAAGAAAAATGATGTAGTTCCCTCTGATGTCATCTGGGAGTTTTTGTGCATTTCATCACCCGATTTCCTTTTTCATGTTCTGCATCAAGCAGTCAGCATCGGCTTATTCGCTGAAGTTAATCTAAGAGAGCTTCTGCCACAAAAATCCTATTTGTTACACAGGTTTGGAAAGAACTCTTATTGTCTTTAATCTTTAATATTGACTGGGGACAGGTCCGGCAGCACGGCAGATTTTTTCTGTGGCTTTTTTGCTGCCGAGTCTTCGTCCAAATCTTCATCCTCCTCCTCTTCACAGTCATCATCATCATCATCATCACTGTCCAAACCATCCATGTCTTTCTTCCTTCGTCGACATCCTTTCTTTCTCTGTTCATCAGCTTCTTGCTCTTTTTTCTCCAGATGTGAGTTTACCCTACACGGTGAAGAAAAAAGATATAAGTGCTGTTGTTTTACTAGTAACGTTGTACCAACAATGCAAATCTTCCAGTGTTGCTTTGTCACAAAGTCAGTGACTAAAAAAACTACAGAAAATTATAAATATGTAATTGTATACACATTTAGATCCCAAAAGCAATGCTTAAAAATATGTGAAGCCCATGAAATGATGTTCAGGTTCAAGTATTGGCTGTAATGGATCTTATTGTCCACAAGGTGGCAGGCTTACAGTAGCTCCTGTGTTATGTGTATGTGCTTGTCAGTGATAAAAGATGAAAATATATTTGTTTAAATCACTGTGGTGTTATCCCATCTCTTTAAGAATCTAGCCCATGTAGAAACTCATGTAATTCATGTTCAATTGAAAGACTTGATGCCAGTGTGAAAGGAAAAAAAATGAACTGGTGTCATAAATTAGATTTTGTCAGGACATCGAAAATTGAAAGCTCTTCTTTGGATGTCAGCTGCCTTTTGTTTTGTTCTCTGACAAGATGATCCCACACTGCTTCAATACCACTGAGGTCCGGGCTCTGGGGACTAATCCATGACTCACAGTGTTTCACTTTGTGTTTTTCTATTTAGGTATGATTTTACTGCACTGGCACCACTGGCTGAAATGTAGCTCTAAATCATGACAGAGCCTCCCACTGTGTTTTACAGGTGGCTGTCTACACTCACTGTTGTACTTCTCTCCTGACTTCCTCTGTACATACTGACGATGATTTGAGCCAAAGATTTCAAGTTTGGTTTCATCACTCCATCAGACCCGTTGCCACTGATTTTCTGTCCAGTTCTTGTGTAATGTGGCATATCTCAGCCTTTCCTTCCTTCCTTAAAAATGGCTTTTTGACAGCCACCCTTCCACTGAGAGTATTTCTAATGACGTTTCAGTGAACAGAACAGATGCATCTCACAGGTCCTGTGTCAGATCTTCGCTAATTTTTTTTTATTTTTTAAGAACATGATTTTTAGATACTGTTCATCTGCTGTAGATATTTTTGTTTTTAGGCCTGGCACTTCTTCTTTTGTTCAGTTTCCTCAAATTTCTTAAAGACACACCGCACACCATATGCAAAATATTTGGCTATTTTTTTTTGTTTTTTTTTTGCAAAAACACAGTTTTATGCCTGTCAGTTTTATCTTTGGCACTTTCAAAGCTTCAGCTAAAGAAATGGGAAGAAATGTGTTTTTGGAACATGCTGCTAGTAACAAATCGCCTAAAGATACAATTTGTTGTTTGTTAAATATCTGTTAATTGGAAATGTAACAATGGTTTATCCCTTGAGTTAGGTGCGTTTCTTTTTTTAGTTTGAATGATTCATACGTCAGTGTTAAGTGGCTTACCAAAGAAAAAAAAACCTCTGGAAATGCTCAGGTACAAGGACTGGACTGGAAATGAGTGGATAAAGCAGCCAATGTTCAAAGAAAAACTGAAAGACTTTCTGAAAGTCTGGGGAACTATTGCTCAAGACCACTTTAAACATTCTGGCACCTTGGAAGCAAAAGCAATGATGGGTGAGTTCGTACTTTGCACATTACTGTATATAAGGACAAAACACATGCTAACTTATCCTCTTACGGAATAACAATGTCCTCCTTCTTCCCACACTTGCAGCAGATCTCTAGCTGAAGAGAGCAGGGCTTACAAATCATGTGATATGCATCTTTTATTGTCTTTTGAGAGCACTTGACACTGCAAAAAGAAAACAACAGCTTATTTAGGACAATGTATTTAACTTGCCACTTAAAACAATACATGCATGTGTTGAGCAAATTATTCTAAGCAGTGGAGATAAAATATTTAGTGGCTAATTTTCAAAGTCTGCCACTATGAGAAAATTAAATGTCTAAAATCATGTACGATATGAAATAAGCAAAGGATGTTCATGTTGTTGTTTCGTTTTTTGTACGGGTTAAAAAAAGAAGCTGATAAACTGAAATAAACTTAATGCTGACTCTTCAACTCACCGACTGCTTTGTTGTTACTTGATGTGCATTTTCAAGAGCAACTGTAAGAATTTGCCTATACCCCTGTGTACTGAAATGAAAGTCTGCAATACTTAAGTATACTTACCATTTTCTAGGCTGTGTTAGTGGCTTGTATTTGTTGTACTTAACTTTCCACTCAAGAACACCCTTACAGTGTTGACATAGCCCATCGTGGATCTTTGAATTTGCATTCTACAATTGAGATTAGAGAAGCAAAGACAACGGAGATGTTCAAATATTATGTGTGTTTGACACTTGAAGTTGAACTTACGTAATGGTCATTGTGAGCATTAATTAAGCAATAGGATCATTCTGTCTCAAATCACCATTCTGTTTGATGTTTTACCTACAAATTTTGTGGTGCATAGTTAATTTATATAATGACTGCTGTGAAATTATAGCTTCATACATGCACATACATACACAAACTACTTTATTTTTCATTTTTTGCATTATGGCAAAATGACATGGCACATGATAAAAGTCTGAAATTTTCACTAGCCTTTATTATTTTTTTTTAACCATAAAATGAATCAAAATCGATCATTTGGGATAGATACATCGAAAAATGCCCGAGTACTGGCTAGTTAAAACATAGAACAATAAAATAAAATAATAAATTTAAAACCGGAATGTGAATAAAAACTGAGGTCTTCACACTATTCAGGTAATTTCTGAATAGTTAGTAGATATAATTGTGTTTCACAATAATGAAAAATTAAACACACAGAATACCTTTCAACGTTAAATTCATGGTAAAACACCTCAAGTTTTCAAATATCTTGAAAAGCATTTGATACACGAAGAAAAAAAAAATTCACAGCAATCACACAGGTCCAAACTTTGGACCATAAAACTTTTAGGGAAAATCTGAAATGGACTAGCCGAAAATGTTCTAAAAAATTAGTGATAGAATGGCCCAATATTCAAAATGCAATACAAGGCTAAATAACTTCTTAGCTCAGGAAAGTCAGATATGACACACCTTCACTTGTGTAGTCGCCCCGTACTTGTCGTTTTTAAAAGCAGTTGTGTTTTGATGCTTCTGGCCCCGCGATCGAGATATATTACCTCTCTGAGAACTCATTTTATTAAACCCTTTTAGCCACACACGTTACACAGACACACAAACTAAAGCACCATGCCACCGAGTGAGCGCACTAACCCGGAAGAAGTAAGAACGCGTCATGAAACGTCATTGAGATCTACGTAAAAAAAAATTTTTAAAAAGGAAAGAAAAGAAAAGAAAAATGTGTTACTTAATAAAAAATATATTTTATGTATGTATTTAGTTTTTAAAAAACGTCTGATTATCTTCTTACGTTTACAAACACAATAAATAAAAGCTTGTCAATGACATCACCCACTAGAACTTTAGAAACACCTTTGTGGACGTTGATTGGACGATGCCTTCCAATAGTAATTTCCGATTGGTTGTCAATCCTAAAAAACTTAAACCCTCAAACTGCGGCGTCTAGAAGGACCGCCCATAAACATCAGCGTCATTGGCGGAGTCTTTTATCGACCTCTTTTCCCATTGGTCCACAGAGCTGTCAATGAACGCCTCTTCTTCCATAAACCAAGATGACAAGCAGGGCGATATTCATAACGAAAGCAGTGATGTTTCGGAGGCAGGTGATACTGCTGTGAATTGTTTGGTAAGCTGCACGGACGCATTTGCTAGATTTGAGTGAATTTTAAACCATTATTTTTCCTATCAGCGTCACTGCTGTGCTTTAGAAACTTGAACGTTTCGAATGAGTCGGTGTCATTATCGTCCAGGACCGTATGTTGAGAAAACCGAAAGGAGGGAAAATAAAGGAAACGACAGTTCAGAAGGCTGTGTGGTCTGGAGGACGAAGCTGCCAGCTTATACTAATTCAAGAAGGCTAATACACACTCAAACTGACATCGCTAACCGAGGATAATCTGGCCAAGGATAATCTCGACAAGCTCTAGGTGTCGAGAAGATAAATTAGTTGGCTTGGTGCGAAGATATCTCAAGACTGCGGTGACGTCTGCTAGAACAGTCACCTTTAAAAACATAAAGAAAACCAAAACAAACCCCCAGCCGTCGTCCAGGTAAGGTTTTTCTGCTTAGGAACACATGTACACTTGGTACACCATACTTTGCAGCTAATTGTAGCTGCTAGAAATGAAACCCTCACAAATAGCCTGGTTGAACTGTAATCTATGTGAACACATTGCTACATCCACCACCATTTTACAGTAAATCGCCGGGGGACTCCGTTTAGCCTCTGCTTGGAAGATTATGGACTTTGTGGTGGGAATGTGGGAAGCGAATAGGCTCCATTGGCATCCTTATCCTCAGTCATCCCTGGCACAGCCGTTTATTTACCCAAGTATCACACAGACAGTTCAGCTGAGTTAAAAAAAAATCAAGTGATTTCCGGCAGCTATTTAGCGTCGTTCCTTTAGACTGATCCAAGCAAATCAGTTGCAAGATTTGTGAATATATCAGCTAGAAATGTCCCTCTATGTAGCTGCTTAAGTGCTGAGCTGGTCAGAGGAGCTATCGCCAAAGGAAAGGCAATCCATATAACACATTGTCATAATCTGATATTAGTGAGCAATTTTTCCCTGCTTAGTTAAAGAGTCACATTACAAAGCAGCATGACTGGCTAAGATAAACTGGAGATTTGCCTCAAAATGTCCTCCAGGACATTTTGACCAGCTGCCTTATGCTTCACCAGAAAGGAACTGTGCTGACATCACTGCTGCAGTTTCAAAGTAGCTGGAATATCTCAAGAGGTAACCTAAGGTAGGGGTCCAGGTGCAGGGAGAGACAAAAAAGCCTTTCAAGTTGATTCTCTCTGAGTGACTGTGAAGCCTCAGGGTAGACACAGAGAGAAAAATCACTCGGCTAGGGTCATCTCCCTTTAAAATCCTGTCTCAAGAGAGCTCTGCAATTTGGAGGGGAGAGTGTAATAACAACAACAACAAAAAAAGACAGCAGCCTGGCTATAGCCCCCAGTCCAAGAAATCCCATGCTTTGCTTAACAGAGACAATTGTTTATGTAGAAAAACCTAATTTCAAAACTCTCTGGCAGAGATTTGCTTTTGTAGCATCTTTTTTGTGGGATGCATTGGCATATCGGTGTGCTCTGTTTTCTCCCTCACTCTGGGATATTTCTATTTTAATCATTTTGGTTCTCTCTGTTGCAGCACTTTGAGGATGAACCACTTATCGCTCAGTGAGCTATGTTGCCTGTTCTGCTGTCCACCGTGCCCCAGCAAGATTGCCTCAAAGCTGGCCTTCCTGCCCCCTGAGCCGACTTACAGCCTCATGTGTGATGAGAGTGGCAGCCGATGGACGCTGCACCTCTCCGAGCGTGCCGACTGGCAATACTCAGCTCGTGAGAAGGAGGCCATCGAGTGTTTCATGACACGCACCTCAAGAGGGAACCGCATTGCCTGCATGTTTGTCCGTTGCTCACCCAGTGCCCGGTATACTCTGTTATTCTCCCACGGTAATGCAGTGGACTTGGGCCAGATGAGCAGCTTTTACATTGGCCTCGGTTCACGGATCAACTGCAACGTTTTCTCCTACGACTACTCTGGTTACGGGGCCAGCTCTGGGAAACCCTCGGAGAAGAACCTGTACGCTGATGTAGATGCTGCCTGGCAGGCGCTCCGATCACGGTAATGAAGCATAATAATGGATGGATAAGTAATATAAAATGACATGATATTAAAACAATTGAGCAGTATGCAGAATCCCGTAAGAGATTTATTTGTGAAAGCACAAGTCTCCTGCAGTCACTCAAAACCTGTTTATTAGTGATAGGATGTGACAGCATGATAGCATGGAAAAATGAACCTAAATGGCCGTTTAGATGACTCATGACAAACAAGAAGGAGTTAAACCCGATGAACTTTTAGAAAACAAGTAAAGTTCCCACAGTACTTGAAATGATTGGGGTTTTTTTTTTTTTTAAAGAGTATCTTAAGGGGAAAGGGACGTGACGTAACACAGAAAAACTTTAAGGAAAACTGTTATAAAAACAAAATCCCCTACTGTGTTTGTGGTGGTAATATTTAAAGACTTAATAGTAAAATTAATAGCAGGTCCCTGTTTATGTCTTGGTTGACAGCTTTGTATTGCTAGCGGGAATATTGTGAATAACAACAGTGTCAACCTTTGTTTCTGGCATGCTGTAGAAATATGGGGGCATTTTAGAAAGTGTTAAATGACGAGGATTAGTGAAAGAAATGATGATTTAGATGGAAAAGGGCAAAAATGAGAAGATGTGAACTTCTGAAGAAGCTGGGCGGAGGGATGACTACTTAACAGAACTTCACAAAATCATTGGGGAAGATGATGAGGAATGGCTTAGTGGGGATGACATGATGTTCTTGTAGGCAAAGAAACGTGGTTTCTATGATTACGCTGCGCCCCCTCCAATAATATGTAGGTGTGAGTGGTTGTTCTGCTACATGTTTGTACAGACGACTAGTTATTGGCCACTTCTTGTTTTGTTTTTTGTTTTTTTTAAAGCCTCTGCTGATTGGAAACTGGTATTTGTGTTTTCCCAGTTGATGAAAACCTACTCGTTCAGGGCTTCCTGTTGTCTCATTGTGATTTCAAAGTGCACATGACCCAGCAGGAATTCAGTTTGCAGTTGAAGTTGCGTTCTATTACACTTTGATAGTTATTTAAAAAAAAAAAATCAGACTTCTTAGTAATTGATTTATGAAAGACTCTGTATAAAGAACTTATCCTCTGAATCACTTGTATCTGGCCCTCATGGCCATGAATAGTTTGTTACTGCAGGTGTGAACTCTTGTTCAGCTTCAGTTCCTTCCCCCAGATAAAGTCGTCTTACATGTAAGCAATGCTTATCAGTTTGTCTAACCCTGTGGCCTTCACTTCCCTTCATTTGTGTTTAAGGACGTCTGCTTATTGTCTCCGACCTTCTCGTCATCTCCTTCTTTTGTCCTTTGTGTCACCACATTGTGCTTAAAGTCTGTGGGTTTGCCAGGAGAGTTTCTGTACTGAAAACCCACAAACAAAACAGAGCTGAAACGTAAACAGATTTTGTCACTCGCTATTCAGATTATTGAATCAAAACCCAAATACTTGTTAGTTCTTGCTACTAAGATATTTTATAGGTTGGATACAATAAGCAGATGAGGATAGATCTTTGATCTGGGGAATCTGTGGTAGACCTCTTTCACTGTGTTCCTGATATTTTACACAACAGCTAGCAGGAATGTGTTGGGGAAATATGAATTAAAAATGAAAATAACATTTAGTTGCAGCTCTCCCTATACATGCAGGGTAGAACCAAGAAAGCAAACATCAACTCACCTGCTGTGATGAAACAGGATGTGGAGGGTGTGTGGGTGTGTGAGTACCATGTCCATCATATCTGTGACTTCTTGTTTGTGGGTGAAGGGAAAGATAAAATTTCATCCAGTAAGACTGCTTGTCTGTATATTTCCTGCTGGAAGACACATTACTAAGAGAGCAGATAGAAAGAGTTCAGAAATGCTAAAAATGCTGGAAGAGATGAGACAAAATGATGGAGATCAGCCTTTTAAAAAAAAAAGCTTTTTCTTTAAGTGTGGAGTGCTCCTCCTGTGTTATTGCTAGTGTGGGTGTATGTTCTTTCTGTAGTAAATGAAGGTTTTGACACTGCAGAGCTTTAAAGTGCTGATAACACTGCTGAGAGCCATTGGCAACAAAATCTTACGGTTTATTAGCTGCTGACTTTTGATGTGAACTTCCCAAGCACTTTCACAGAATCTAATGACTGGGCTTCTGTAAATAAGGAAGCTACAGAGTTTAACTTGAAAATTGACGGTAAGGCTTTTGCATTTAAGAAGCAAGCCGCTGTCGTAAAGACGACGAAGAACCTGCTTTTCTGGTGGTCAAATACCACATGTCTGTGGGTACAGGCTTGATTGTTTTCTTTTCTCATCACCTGTTCAAAACTACCCTGTTGGAATGACCTGATTGCTTGTCCTGTGCTTCTGCTGCTTTCTGCTTTCTTTACATGACTAACCACTCCAAGTCAAATTAGCTGATGCATTCCTCTGTATATGGGCTAAAGCTGCACCTAAAGATCATGTTTTTATCAACTTTAAAAAAATAAATAAATTAGATTTTATATGGAATTTTTTTTTTTTTACTTCTTAACTAATAGTTAACCTAAAGTAAATGGTGTCTCATTAATATTTCAATATTGCATTCAATAATTATGTTAATCTCCATTTCACTGCAGTGTTATATTATTACTGTGTCGTGTCTGATTTGGAAAAAGATTGCAGTGACTGAATTTAATCACTGAATCCACTGAGAACACCAGCTATTGTTTCTAGTGTCCCTTTCCCCCAATTTACTGTAACACAACCCATCTAGTTTACACTGGTAAAACTGCTTGGACTGTAGCTATAATATGCAAAGGCAAAATGTTGTCATTTAAATGGCTGATTGACTTGGTGCTTAAAAGCTAACATGACTCACTCGGCTCAATATTTAACCCCTTCAGGCCATTTAAACTTTTATACTCTGCTTGCTACCATCAGGTTCAATCATGGAAGCAGGGCACAGCGTCAGATACAGGTTCTCATGGTTTTCTAGGTTTATTTGGAAGAAACGCCTTCAAGATCAGATGAGAGCCTTTTAGGAACAAAGAAAAAATATATATATAAATTTATTTTTTTTTTCTTCAGAAGGCCTAACCTTGGGGGTTGACTGCATGTCTCGTGCTTTGTAGTCACATGGTTAGCAGTCCCACAGCAGAATTAAACTACATAACCCATGGCTCTTGCAACAAAGACGACTTCACATTGGTGTTATATTACAAATGTGTGCATTCGTAATCTTTTCGTCCTAATAATGGGCAGGTGCTGCGTGTCTAAGAAAGCTTTCTGTACCTGAATGGTCAGCATTTAAGAACAGGTCATGAGACATCGAGGTAATTTAGAATTTAGCTTTTGAATGTGATTCTTAGAAAATCCACTCTCTGCGTAAAAGGCAAAACGGATGCAGGACATTAAATTGTAATTTTTTTTTTTTTATCTTCAGTCTAAAGGCTAGTGTAGACACTAGGTGTGTGTGTGTGTGTGTGTGTGTGTGTGTGTGTAGCTACTTTCAGCTGCTTCCTTGTCACATGGGTTAACCGGCACAGATAGCTGTTACATGTGAACACTTAACGTTCACATTTAATCTGCATCTTGATAATAACATCAGATGTACCTAGTATCAAAGTGCATTACCTCCATCTCTGATCTCAGTGCTCATTAGTTGGGCAAGGTTAGCTGACTTGTCAACATGGTGTGTCCCACGTCACATGACACAATGCTGCTGATTAAGCTTTCATTCTTTCCATTGTTACGCTAACATCACTACACCTACATGTAGGTCTCCCTCAAGTTTTCTTGGTTTAGCAGGAAGAGTTAGAGTTGGATGACGTTTCACCTTGTGGGAGTAAGAATGTGGTCATGCCAGGGTTTTTCCTTGCTCTGCACATGCCTTTGGGGGGTGACTACGCACTCAAGCACATTTCTCCTGCGTACTTAAAAGTAACCTAAACTTATTTGACAGAAATCAATGGGGTGTTTTTTTTTTTTTTTGTTTGTTTTGTTTTTTTAAAACGAGTCTTATTTTTGCTTGAGTAAATGAAACCCAAATTAATGAAAAAAATATTTTAATT
>VVHJ01041043.1:6892-28192 GCA_015107715.1 Tylochromis polylepis | reverse complement strand
ATTCGACCTGCGTCATTTCCGTCTGCTGTTTATTTACTTATTTACTTTACATTCCGTCTTCTTTGAAGAAAAGCTATCTGGAGCATGTACAAACTGATATTAATCTTTAATAGGGCCGTCAAAACTGAGAGCAAACAAAACAACTGCTGTTCAATGCCGTCCGCCATCTAGTTGAATTGGTCACATGACTGCATCACATGACTAAAATGCGTCATCTTTTCCAAAAACCTCCGTTTTTGCAGTCCACACTGCGACGCGAAAACGGCGTTTTCCAAAATCTCCACTTTTGCTGGAGTTTTTAGAAAGAATCGTTTTCAGAGGCGACATCTCCGTTTGTGTGTAAACGAAAGGCGCAAACGAAGGGGAAAGTGTACGTTTTTAAGGGAAAACGTAGATGTGGAAACGGGGCCTAAGTTGCTATTTTGTTGTAGGTCTGTCTGTATTTAGTTTTGTATTCATTAGCTGAAAAGCATGCTCTTTTGAGTTGAAATCGGGTGACTGAACTGGCCGTTGAAAAATCCCTTTGCAATAAGAAACAAACTCGTGGGTTGTTTTTTTTTTTGCACTCATTTGGTCATTTGCACTGTGAAGCATTGCTCGGTCAGTTTTGAGAGCGTATAAGCCTGTACACTTTAGAATTAACCCTGCTACCTCAATCGGCAATTACGTCATCAATAAACACTAGTGTTCCTGTTATGGTACGTGCCTAACCTAACCCAACTTAGTGAAGTTGCTTTTCTTAACTGCGGAAACAGTTTTATCATAATTCACACATGTTGTTCAGCTATGCCATAAAACTGTTTGCCAGTTAATCAATTAACTTCTGGAAATTGAACGGCCATATATAAAAGCTACTGTAATTCCTATATAGTTCATGTAAAACAAAAATAATGTATAATAATAATTATATAATTATAATTATTATAATAATTAAAAAGGCCATTTTAAATCACAGTATGTGGCACAATGAATTTCAGTTTAAATCAGTATTAATTACTGATTAATACTGATTCTGAACAGGAGAGAGGACTGATAGCTGTAGGCTCTGGTCCTTGGTCTCGGCCCAGTGTTTTGAGTTTTGTGTGGATTCGTTATTCTTTTATTCAATGTGTCCTTGTCTGAGTCTCAGTGTGCGTGTTACTTCCTGTTTTATTTTGACAGCCCCTCGTGTTGTGTGTGTTATGTTTAGTTTTGCTTCCTCTGTCATTAGTCCAACCTAGTTCAACTGTGCCTTGTTTTCCCAAGCTATGTACCATCTCCCTAATTACCTCATGTGTGTTTTTAAGTCCTTGGTTTCCTTTTTTCATCGTTACGTCGCGTTGTCTTTTCCTTCACGCTGTGTGCTCTCGTTTCACTCGTCCCTCCTTCCTAGTTCTAGCTTTGCCTTTATTTTTTATCTTGCTCCAAGTCTTTCAAGTTCAGCAATAAAGCTGTTTTCGCTAACTTCATGTCGGAATCCTGCATTTGGGTCCTCTCTCTGCCCGCCACACAGTGAATCTTGACAAAGGCTGTTGGGACTGAACTTTCCAAGGAGGTTTTAGGACAATCAAGTGATAAAGAATTACAGTAGTACAGCTTAAGAAAAATGCATAGATATTTCTGTTGTTGACAATATAGACAGAAAGATAACACAGATGTAGACAAAAACAGTCTTAGACATTTGTTTGAGGCTGGAAATAACGAAGTACCAATACTTTGTTACTGTACTGAAGTAAAGTTTTCAGGTATCTGTTTTTTACTTGAGTATTTATTTTTCTGAAAGAGTTTTAGTTTTACTCCCTACAGTTTCACTCAAATATCCATACTTTTACTCCTTACTTTTTCAAAACAGGCTCATTACATTTAGGTTCATCCATAGCTTACACTCTGGGGCCCACTCTGGAGTGGCCCAGAACAAGTACAGGTGTCTTTAAGTTGTGGTTGCGGTACTTTAGCATTTAGCTAGTGCTACTGAAAAGGAGCAAGCATAAAGGCAGTAACGTTTTTTCCTCCCAGCATTTTTTTAAGTGGCAAGTAATTTTAAATCCAATTGCTACTGGATCAACAAACATCAGCAAACGCACAAACTGTGTGTGTAGTTTGTCGCATAGTGTGTTGCTAGCTAAAGGTCCAGCTGCCGTATTTCCCAGGGAGAGAAAATAATGCTAGATAACTTTAGTCAGAGATGGAGAAAGATGTAAGATAGACAGAACAGGAGAGAAAGAAGGGAGGTTTTATATTTAAAGGTAAAGCCTGCTCATTGACACTTGGTAAACTGCAGAATTAAAGATTACATGTAATGTCCATCAAGTATAGTAGATTAATTTGCATTTAAGATGATGATTAGATCAAGTCACTGAATTCCACTTTTATACCAACTGCATATGGTTTAGTCAAAAGACCATATACAGTACTGTTAATGTAGGAAATGGAAATTAGCCAGGACAGCTTGTGGAACATCTGCTGACATTTTGTTTAATTCATTTTTGTAAATCCACAAAGAGCAAAAGGTCATCTGATCATGGCCTGTACACAAGGAACACTTACTGGAGCTAACACTGAAAATTATTGTGAGTTGAGATTCTTTTCCACATGCTGAGCCATTAAAACCAACCACATCTCCTGAATGTCACTTTAACCTCTGACTGTACTCATTTTTCAGTTTAGGCGCGGAGGCAAACTCATCCTCTACAATGCAGGCAACAGAAAATATTTATTTTTTAAAATTGTCTTTCACTGGTGGTGTCCTACATAACAGATTGAAGCCGAGTGCATGAATTAGAATTAAAATTTTGATTTGAATAACATTTGTATTTTGATATACTAATACTATTTTATTGTCATTAATATAGCACAAGGTTCAGTTACCTTGTACCTTTCATATAAATAGCTGTTAGAAATTTCCCTCAAAGAGCTACCTTTTACTTTCTTACTTTTGCACAGATCCAATAGTTTTTCGCTTTTACTTAAGAAAAGAAGTTTATTCAGTATGTCAGCTTTTACTGGAGTATTTTTTTTTTAACATAAATGTCTATACTTCTACTTCAGTAAAGAATGTCTGTATTTTTTTTTTCGTAACTGGAGGCCAAAGTAATGCATGTTCTTGTCTTGATCCTCATATCACTGCTACTACCATGCAATGGCAGTTCTCCCTCCTCTTGATTGAAGTAACACAAGACCTTGTTTGCTGAAGTCATTATATGTATAGAACTTGTGACTGATGGTATTCTGAGAGACCCTATGCATTTGTCTGCAAGAGCAGAGATAACAGGGCTGCAGAGCCTGCATAGGCCCTCATTGGCTCTGAAGTAGTCATTGAGGGTAAAATACAGCCTGTAGAAGCCAGATGTGAGGAGAGATTAACAAAGGTCGATGGCAGCCTTCATTGAGGTCACAGCCAGTGAAAAGTGCCAGGGTGTCATTCTATTACAGTATAGAGGACCCAACTGCAGACACGTGGAGAGGAACTAAAGAAACAAAAACAAACTTTATTTTAACTAAAAAAATCTGCCAAAAAAGTAGGTTCTATAATGCCTGGATAGGAGGGAAGGAGAGGTAATGAAGTCTTTCCAGAGGCTTGTCTAGCAACCAGTGTCTGTAGAGGAAAAAACAGGAACCCTCAGGAGGCTGGCAGGTGGTCAGCAGTGAAGACAGAGCCCATCAGGAGGCCAGAGAGAATGCCAGCAGTGAAGCAGCAGGACAGACAGGGATCGATGGCAGTCTACATGGAGGTCATGGCCACTTAAAAGGGCATTGTGTCATGATATTGCAGGATATAGGACCAAGGAGGTTAGACAGGAGACCAGCAACAGAGGCAGAGCTTCTATGGAGTTCAGCTTTTGAAGGAGGCCAAGAAAGGGCCAAAGATGGTAAGACAGCCAGTGGCATGAATGGAAAAACCTGTGGAGGGTGCTTGGGACCCACAGGCTCGTTCTCAGGCAGCTTGGGACATCCATACTCAAGTTCAGGTAAGTTGGGACCCTCATGCTCAACTTCTGGCTGCTCATGTTCGGGTGGCTCAAGACCCTCGGGTTTAGGTTCTGGTGACACAGGACCCTCTGAAGGCTCTGATGACCAGGACTGCACAGGACCCATTGACGACTCTGGTGGCCAGGACTGTGCAGGTCCCACTGAAGATTCTAGATGATGTGGCTATACAGGACCCACTGAAAGTTCCGGAGGCTGGGGCTGTGCAGGACTCGCTGAAGGGGTGTGCGGGTTACACAGACTCCTTAAGTGGGGGCTGCACAGGGCACACAGACTCAGATGGCTGCAGGGGTTGCATAGGTAGGCCTGGTGTCATGGAATCCAGGTGAAGATGCAGGCAGGTCCTAATGTTGGTTGTCCTTGGAGCAGGCCTGGGATGGATTGACACAGGTAGTAGGACTGTTGAGCCACTGGCTTGAGTGCTGGGCTGCAACAATGAGGTTTGGGTGCTGAGCTGCTGCTGCAGAGATGAGGCCCTCACTTTCTTTTGGCGGAAGTGGGCTCTGGCAAGTAGGTGAAAGCCAATGTAGCAGTGTGTGACTGGTTGCAGGCTCAACCAGCCCATTCTAGCTACAGGTGGAGGAGGCAGCTGATGACCAGGCACCCCAGCGACATGGCTTACTTCAGGACCACACCTTTTGGTGGGTACCCTCATAGGCAGATGAGTTCCCCTGAAAATGGGCTTATATTCTGGGTTCTGGAGTCTGGGTGGTTTAAATTCCAGATTTCTTTCCATAGAAGATACAGCCATCTGCCACCTTTCAGGTATTTCAAAATAGAGGACCCCTCCATCCATTTTCTTCAGCTAATAGGCTGGAACCTATCCCACCTACCACAGGGCAAGAACCAGGGTAAACTCTGGACAAGTTGCCAGTCTGTTGCAGGGCAAGACCAGAGAGACAACCATTTAAACAATTTAGAATCATCAGTTAACCTAACCCCTGTAACTGCATGTCATTAGACTGCAGGAAAAGCAGTTGGAAGAAGCCAGAGTACCAGGTTTGAACCCACTCACAATCAAATGCCACACAGACAGCCCCCGGCCAGATGATGGATTCAAACCTAGGACCTTCTTAATAGCTCGACTTCGTTAACTGCTGTGACATAGCTAATATTGCTGTCTCTCAACACAACTGTTACACAACATTACATCTTCTCTGTCTAAGTGACATTTTCAGCACAATCAAACTCTTCCATGGATACTTGATAATAATAATCATAATGATCATGATATTTTAGTCAGTAATTGTAATCACATTTCTTTTACATTAGCATTAAACTATCAACCATGATGCATTTGTTGATTTATTTAAAAAAATATGCCACTTTTTACAGTGCACTTTATTAACCTTTAAAAGTAGTTCAAATAAATACACAAAGGAAAAATTACTCAGGAGTACTTTTGACTTTAAAGCCTGTTTCATAAGGGCAGTTCTATGTTGTTTGCTGACTCCACTGCAGAACATGTGTGTGCTCTGGCAAAAGGGGGAAACAGCCACTGACAAGGAGACCAGCAACTAAGCCAGCAACTAAGCCAGAGGTAAAAGAAAGCAAGGAATGAGCCCCAGCAATGACAAGACTGTCTACATTCATGACTTGCTACATTAGCTGTAGCCGGAGACTGACGGGGATCTACATCTACTAACTGTGAGACACCTGTATTGGAGATACAGGTCAGGTTAGATGGATGAGTCCACCATTCACGTGGAGGGAACCTATGCAAACTCCACACAGAAAGGTCCCAGCCAGATGGTAGAGTCGAACTCAGGACCTTCTTGCTGTGAGGCAACAGTGCTAAACAAAAGCAAAATCGCACGTTAAATGTAGGCAGAAAAGGTTCATTTAGGTTTGCACAAAAATAGAGAGAGCCTTTAACCTGGTGCATCTGAAATGCAACCAGTGATGCTAGAGTCGTCTGCAAATTTAACAATGGTCTTGGAGCTGTGTGTGGCCTCACAGTCGTGGCTGAATGGGGTGTACAACAGGGGGCTGAGCACACATCCCAGAGGGACACCAGTGTGGAGCTTCAGTGTAGATGACGTGACACTGCTGATCCATAACACCTGTGGTCTGTCCGTCAGAAAGTCCAGGATCCAGTTGCATAAGAAGACACTGATTAGCAGATTCCGAAGTTTCGTGAAAAGCCTGAATGGAATTATGGTGTTGAAAGCAGAGCTATAGTCAATAAACAGCATCTGCACAAATGTGTTCTTATGGTTAAGGTTGGAAAGGACAGTGTGCAGCGCTAGGATCATTGCATTGTCTGTGGATCTGTTTAATGAGGCAGCTCAATTAGGTTTCTTTAGGACAGGGATGATGGCGGTCCTGTTAAAGCATCAGGGGACTACAGATAAAAAAACACAGGGAGAGGTTGAAGACATCTGCCAGTTTTTTAGCGCATGCTTTGAGAGCATGACCTGGGATGTTATCTGGTCTGGGAGCTTTCTGTGCATTTACTTTTTTAAAGTAAATACACAGAAGCTGTCCTCCTCTGACAGAAACTCTGGCTTGCTTTGCTTCTCAAAGTGGGCATAGAAGGTGTTCAGCTCCTCAGTTAGAGAAGCAGTCACCTCCCTGGTATGGAGCTTGCATTCTGTAGCCAGTCTTGTTAATTATATGGCTGAGGGGTAAATGGTAAATGGACTGATTCATATATAACGCCTTTCTTCTCTCCCAGAGCGCTCAAAGCACTTTATACAACATGCCACATTCACCCATTCACATTCATTCCCACAGCACTTTCTTCTATGCTTTTTAAGTGCTTTCTAGCTAACATTCACACACATTCATACTCCGATGGATGCATTGGCGAGTAATCTGGGGTTAGTATCTTGCCCAAGGATATTTAGCATGCAGACCGGGGGAGCCAGGAATAGAACCACCAACCTTCCGATTAGTAGATGACCTGCAGAACAGCTGTAGGGACAGAGCATCTCCTTGGTAGATCCCATACATGACAGTAACTTGTGCTATTGACTTGAAATTGGTCTCTAGTGTTGTTCGCCACATCCTCATTGAGTTCTTGATGAAGGCTCTATGGGTCCTGTTGATCTTGTACAGTTCTAGGCATTCCAGGATCCATGTGTGAGGCACTGAGTCATAGGCTTTCTTAAAGTCAATCCAAGCAGTGCACAAATTAGTCAATCTGGTCTTGCAGTCTCAAGTGACTGCTCTCTCTACCAGAAGCTGATGTTTTGCCCCTCTGGTGTTTCTGCCAATTCCTTTCTATGCCCCACTCACGTATGGAGCCATGTGCCTGGTTATCTTAGCCATTATAAATGCCTGACAGGAGCTTCCATGTGGTGCTGAGGCAGATTATTGGTCGGTAGTTGGGTGGGACCGTTCTCTTCTGGGGATCCTTGGGGATCTGGACTGTTCAGCCTTAAGTTAGCCTTTCCGGGTATATCTCATGCATTAGCAGCTGGTTCATTTGTGCTGCCAGATGTTCATGGAGTGCAGTCAACTTCTTTAGCCAGTAGGTGTGAATCATGTCAAGACCTGGTGCTGTCCAACTCTTCATACTGGAGAGTCTTTCTGGGATATCTGCCACTCTGATGCTTACTGGATCCTGCTCAGGGAGGTTGCTATGGTCTGCTCTTAGCTCCACTAGCCACTGAGAATTGTTGTTATGTGTTGTGTCCTTCTCCCATGTGCTCTTCCAGTATTGCTTCATCTCCAGCCTTGGTGGGGCTGTTCCCCTGCCACTGAGAGTACACCTTAGATGGTTCAGTGGAGTTCAGCTGGTTTATTTTCATGCTTTCTAGGTCGCTGGTATACCTCTTCAAGTGGCTGGCCAAGGCTATGAATCTTTGCTTGGCAGTTTCTAAGGCCTCAGGGATGGGCGGCTTGCTGTACATCTTAGGCAATGATGATGGTTAACTGTGATTTACTCTAGCGTAGTATTTTGTAGTTTCATTGTTGTGAAGATTGCAGTTTTATGGTTAGATGTCTCCTTTTTAAAGGTTTGTTTATTTTGCCCCTCAAACTGGGTAAACCACAGACTCTGAAGTCTGTGATGTCCTGTATTGTTTTTTTTTTAAACTGCAAGGCTAATCACAGCTCATGCTAACAGATGAAAATCATAATGTCCATTTCAATTAACTTGACACTTCTTTGTGGCATATAGGCCCAAAGAATACAACAATATCCTGTAAGATGTGCCTGTTTGTTAAAGGTAAGTATCCTTATCTCCAGAATGAATTTGACAATAATGCAGTTATGACAAATGGCTAAACATAGTACCTTTAACGGTATTCTTTAGCTGCTTTTCTTTCATCAGTGACAGGCAGCAACAGAGTCATGGAAGCTGGCTGGAAATACCAGGCGTGCTATTGTGTCAGTGGCTAGTATGGGTGTTGCTGTCACCAGCCGCCAATTTGGAAGGGTACTACTTGTCTTGCCATTGGTCGGGTGGCTGTTGTTTGATGGGGATGGGGGAGGGGGTGGGCTTCATAGGGTGACAGAAAATAGAAAATGGAAAATTCCTGTGTGAAGTGCAGTCGTTGATCAGGTGTGAACTGCACAGCAGAGATCAGAGAAGGAGGGAGGGAGCAGACAGCTGCTGCAGCTCCACATAAAGCTCTTCCACGGCAGCATACCAACTGGCATTGGGGCCCAGGGTCTCACATTCTCACCACACTAGTAGAATGACCAAGCTGCTGGTAGGAGGAGGACTGTTCACAGATGGATGAATGCATGGCAGGGGAACTACATGTTTTTTCACCCACTTTAACATATTTCATACAGTTTGTATCTTGGGAACACTCATGCAATCATATATCTTTGGCCTCGATTAAACTCCGGAACAGATGCATAATTGAACAGCCAGTCCAATAAATAATATATATATTTTTTTACATTATAGAAATGTTTTTAAATTGTTTGTGATTAAAAAGGCTATATAATTAAAATGATATTATAATACAGGTAGCAGATTTTGTTTTAATGTGGGCCATTTTTTAGCACTTGCAGCATACTTGCACCAGTGATGTTTTCCGATGTGACCCAGAATGTCATGACTCAATTGACATCTGGCCCATATATGATCTATGTGTGGCTGATTTGGGCCAGTGTCATAATTCCATGGGTTTTGGCCTTGTGACGTCATAATCACAAGAAAAAGTGGACTCAAAGGCACAACCCAGACGACCAATGCAAGTTTAACTCTTTTATTGACATAAGAAAAGAATATTGTCTGGACACGAGTAAGTATAACACAGGTATTTACAGTACAGGGGTCCAAGCAGCATAAGCCCCTTTTTCATTAGTACCTACTCGGATCGACTCATCGTGATCACCATGACTCGACTCGGATTGACTTGTTTTCCATTACAACCCAGTAATACCTAATGTGCGTGGTTGTCGTCATAGCAACGCTGCCGAGCATCCCATGATGTAATTAGTATGCCTTGTTTGATTTTGATTTTTGTGAACCGGATGCTCTCATGACTTATCGAGTTACGCTACTGACCATCCAAACGGTAGCATGCAGTCTGACGACATCACATTTTAGTATCTGATACCAGGTACTAATGCCTAATGGAAAACCCTTGAAACCGTGGCGAACCGTGCCGAGTTGATCTGAGTAGGTGCTAATGGAAAAGGGGCTAGAGTGTTGGAGGACTGACACAGGAGAGTACAGGTCAGCAATTTTTCAGTAACTCTGATGACTGAACTGTGTATTTTGGAATTCACTTCCAAAAACTTGAATTGTCCTTACATAAGGTCCTTTACTGAATTGTCCTTACATAAGGTCCTTTATTGAATTGCCCTTACATAAGGTCCTTTATTGAATTGCAGGTGGGCCAGGCAAGCAGCTGTTCTGGAAGACTGAAGATACAGGTGAGTTTTCTAAGGTGAATTCTGACAAGAAGTTGTTAGCTTTTGGTATACAGCTGTCCAACTTGAAGTAGGTAGTTTCAAGGGAGTTTTCTCCAGGTTGCAGGAGACTTGAATACAACCAAATTATGTACACCAGAAAAACTAGGAGGGGACACAACAGAACAAGGGCAGGTAAAGGAAAGCGCTTACAAAATAAGTCCCAAGTTAGAAAGCTTGATTACCAGCACAAGGGTGACAACAATATAGCAAAGAGAGAAGATTTCAGCTGGCCTTGTATCCAGACCCAACCCAAAGCGGTCATGCTGAACATTGTTACAGGCAGCATAATGTTCTCCATGGCTTCTATAGACCCTTTCTGTTACATGTACTCAGGGTGAATCTACTCTCATCTGTGAAGAGCACAAGGTGCCAGTGGTGGACCTCACAATTTTGTATTCTATGGCAAACGCCAGTCAGGCTGCAAGGTGCCAGGCAGTGAGCACAGGGCCCACTAGAGGACATCAGGCCTCACCCTCATCAAGTCAATTTCTGATTGTTTGGTCAGAGACATTTACACCAGTGGCCTGCTGGAGGTCATTTTGTAGGGTTCTGGCAGTGCTTGTCCAGTACCTCCTAATGCAAAGGACCAGATATGGGTCCTGATGATATGTTGAGGAACTACTGTCCAGCTCTCCTAGAATAACTGTCTGTCTCCTGGAATCTCCTCTATGCTCTCGAGACTGTGCTGGAAGACAGAGCAAACTTTCTGGCATTGGCACATATTGATGTGCCATACTAGAGAAGTACCTGTGTAACCTCTGTGGGGTACAGGTATGATCTCATGGTACCAGTAGGGACACTGACCCTAGCGAAACGCAAAACTAGTGAAAAAAGACGGAAAAGGCGAGGAGGGAAAAAATGCCAGTGGCCTCCACCTGTAAAACCATTCCTGTTTTGGAAGTTTTCTCTTTGTTGCTCCTCTGTTGCACCTGTTGTTAAATTGATTAACACGAACACATACTCCCCTCTCTGCTGTTCCTTTAATTTCTTTAAGCAGTGTACTGCACTTGCATTTGCCATAGAATATCAAAATTGCCAGATTTCCCTGTGCTTTTCACAGATGAGAGCAGGCTCACCCTGAGCACATGTGACAGATGTGAAAGGATCTGAAAGCCACGGAGATTATTATGCTGCCTGTAACATTCTTCAGCCTTACCAGTTTGGTGGTGGGTCAGCGATGGTCTGGGGAGGCATATCCATGGAGGAACGCACAAACTTCTACAGACTAGGCAACACCATCCATGAGGTATAAGAATGAAATTCTTGGACCGATTGTCAGACCCTGCACTGGTGCAGTAGGTTATGGGTTCCTTCTGGAGCACGACAATGGCCGGCTTTACGTGGGTCCTAGAAGATGAAAGAATTGATATACTGCACTGTATGTCCATCACCATGGCCTAATCTCAATTGAATAGAACACCTCCTCTCAATTAAACATTATGGAGCTTGGTGATGCCCTAGTCCGTATCTATCTATCTATCTATCTATCTATCTATCTATCTATCTATCTATCTATCTATCTATCTGGCAAAGCTAGTGACTGAAGTAAAGCATGTGTTCATGTGTTGAAGTTGATTCTCTGTCTTTGATTACACATGTTTTTGTTGGCTGCTTCTGTGAACTGAAGAACACCTAAGTCTTGGTTTCACTCAAAAGGATTACTCTGAAGAATTCCTTCAAGAGGAGCCAGAAGAGACAAGGAAAAGAATGATGTATGTGTGTGTGTGTGTGTTTGTCTGTGTGTGTGTGTGTGTGTGTGTGTGGGGGGGGGTTGTAGTATTTTGACTGCGAGGCCCAGTGACATCCGCGGCATACGTCTGTAGCCTTGCCGTCAACTGATGACAGAATAAATCTTGAAAATGGCCATCAATTAGTCCTTGAAATCCCAAACCAGCCAAATAGAATGGCCTGATGTGTCCTCCGGGAGCAAGAGGTCACATGTTTCTCCATCCATAACTAATTTCTAATAAATGTCCAGTTTCCCAGTGCTGGTGTCCAGAGGTCACATTGTTTGCATGCTTTTTTTCCTCTCTGGGCAGATTCTCTTAAGTACTTTTGTGAGGTTATCAAATGTTACAATTAATATTAGCTACATGCTGAAATGACAGCTCTTTATACTGCTGCTTCAGCATCTTATTGCTTTTACATTGTTAGTGTAGTGATTGTTTCTATTAATGTATGTTTTGTATAACTTGCACAGCGCTTTGGTCAACGGAAGTTGTTTAAAAACATGCTATATAAATAAACTTTGACTTGACTTGTTCCATGATAAATTAAAAGAAACTCACTTTTAAATATTGATAATATCATTTGTTTGAAGAGAGCCAGTTATTTCACCACAAACACTGTGATGATTTAACCATGTGACTAGATGTCGGTGTATTTTTCTAAGTTTTTTTGGTCTTCAGTTCATGTAGCTGACTTTTTCTTTTCCAAAAAAAGTCAATATAGAAGTCCTAAATAAAAATATTAATTGGCTGTAAACACAGTCCATAAAGGGAACTGTTATATTTTCAGTTTGTTGACCATAATGTACTATGAAGTATAATGCCATTCCCTACTAAAGCACACTATTACAAACTAAATAAATGATTAATTTGTTTTGAACATCAGTATGTTTAATATATCTTTTTACCCATAACTTATGCCACCATTTCTTTGTGTGTGCAGTGCATTCCGGATGGATGAACTGTATAAAATAAGGCTGCACTTTGATTATGGCTGCTTTTGATTGTAATAGGAAGAATAAAAATGAGTGGGAAATAGCTTGTGGATGAAGACAATTCCAAATGAGAAACCGACATGTTTTTCTTTCATTGAGTCATTAAAAGAGTTCACAAATGCTGCTCATTATCAGTAGTGACTAAAACCACAAGTTGTGCCAAAAGTCTAAAGTGATTTTCACAGTGAGTGAAAAGCACTTTAACAAATGTGAAAGATTTGAAACATTGAAACACTAGAAGCTCTTCCGCTAAGCAATAAACCATCCACCGTGAACGTGAACCAATGGTCACCGCCCTGGTTGTGGAGTAAGCTGATAACCTACAATTCAGTCAGCTCAGAAATGCCCAAGTGTTCAGTGTTTTCCAAGTAAGACTGATGCAACTACTTGCATCAGTATGGATATAGACATGTCAGATGCAGTAGTGTGGTGGCCAGCAGATGTATGTAAACCAGTAATTATAAATCCTGGTTATACATACATGTGAACATGAAATTGACTTGGATTTAAAAAAACAAAAAACAAAACAAAACATGACAGCACAAAAGTGACAGGATTTTATTTTTTAAAATTTCATAAAAAGACATCTACAGAGTTTTTTTTAAATATAAGATTTAAATCGATGATGGTAATGGTATAATAAGTCAGGATTCCTTTGAAAAAGGTACCTTGACCGGCTGAGTGCTTTGTATAAGTACATTTTGATAATACAAGGTCAATAGGACAATAAAATTCCTTGTAAGCATTATGAAATACAGATAAATAGGATCAAAATTATACATTCAAAAATATGAAACAAAAGTGAGAACAAAAGAGTAATGATTTTTGTATAAGGCTTTAAAAGAGATTTAAGTAGTATGAAGAGATTCTTCTGATCGTCTGGCAAGGAGTTCTATCATTGAAAGGCACTGGCTAATTTTTCTTTTTTACTCATTTAGTCTTGGTCAAGATTTTAGAAGCAGCTATAAGAGTCCCACCTGTGGATCTGTGGCTGTGCTCTGGTCTGTGGGGATAAATCCGTTAATTCTTAAACTACAATACAGAAACTGCAGTCATTTCTCCCGTATAATCAGAAATAATTAACCAAGAGTGCTTACATGTATACGTACCAATACCATCAGTTAAAAGGTAACAATGAATTTCTCTGGAGTCTCTGGCTCTCTGGAGCCCTCTCTTCAGTTGGGGCTTCAAAGCAACAGCATGTGTGTCACTACTATTTGCAACAGCGTCTGTCTTCAGAAAGCGATCTGGCTTCGGTATGACCTTGCATCTAACCCTGTTAGATATGCGCCTTGAGCATGTTCATTGCTCAGTGACATTTTGCTCCTTAAAAATAACACAGATGCTGGGCCCTGTTTGACACTGTGGACTCTGCGTAGCTGGGCAGCGTCCAGCTATTTTCATTAGCACCACCCCTTGTAACCCCTCACCCTCCCATACTCTCAGTGTCTGTTGCCCTGAGAATTGCAGTTGTGTGAGTCACTTTATTAGTTTTGAAGTCTGACATGTTCCTAAGTTCTTTGACTGCTTCATCTGCAGGCAGAGCTTGTCTGCAACTGGCAAGTGTTAATCACGGATCAGCAACTTGGGTTTCACCTGTCAGACACTGCAGCGCTCCAGGACTCAGAGGGATTTGCACAGTCTGGTCACTCTGACAATGTTGTCTGTCACCCATTACCTCTTACATATCCGCTTTAGTCATTCACACACCTCATTCTGACTTGCAGATGCTACATTTTAAACATTGTTTTCACATGTGCAGATTTACAATTTTGCAGTGCTGGCCTTGTTCTTTGTGAAGTAAAGTTTTATCCCATGATTATCACATTAGGATTTCCATTATGTTTGGTTGAATATGTGTGTGTACAAAGGCCTTGAAGGGGAATACTCATTATAGATATAGGGGGTGGGGAAACTAGTTCAAATTTATTGCCTGCGTCAGCTGTGTCAAATTTGGCAAGCTCAAATGGTCAGCTTCCAAATGGCAGGGCAATACCTAAGGGTCAGCAGCCTTTGTAATAAGCACAAAGTTGTACATTTTCACCTCTCCGCCTGTGAGCCTTCATCAAAATAAAAACTAATGACACACATTCTGAATGGAACATTCCTAGGATGCAGAATCAGTTGACTGGGAGCAGTGAAGATTGATCTGATTGTGAAGGACAAGAAGACCCCCACTGCTCGCCCAAGTGAATCCTCCATTCTTTTCTTTTTAAAATTTTCTCTTCTTTTGATCATTCATAAGGGGACCACCCACTTTCTGAACCTTTGCCTCTATTTTTGCAGGGTCAGAAAGAGTTGCCAGTTGCTCTTTATGGCTGAGATTTTTACGATGCGGTCAGAGCTGTTTGGAGACCACCAGTTCCCCTTTGGTTTGTCACTGGAGCTACAGTAGTCCTGAGAAAGGCCTGAGTTGTGTGGGAAATTGGTTTCACTGTTTTGAAGTCTGATAAAGTAGTTTTTTCATTCCCCAAACTTGCAGGCTACACAGTGTTGTTATTTGTATCCATGTGTCATTTAATTTCCTAAACAAATATTATTGATTTTTTTACAAATATGGTTCAGTTGAAAAGAATGGTGCCCAAATAACGTACATTTTTTTTCCCCAAATTAACTTGGCATGCCAGCTACTAGATAACAGAGCACACACCAAGAATAACTGTTCAATCAGTCAAATTAATTTCACTTTGTTCTGCAATAAACTGACGTAATTTCTACACCTTCTTTATTAGGCTGTAGGTTGGTAAGCTTTAATGTTTAATTGCATCCAACTTAAAGTTTCAGAGCTCTAATGTGTAGCCGTCATGATAAAATAATTAACTGGAGTTAAAATGTTTATTTTACTGCTCTGTGCACTAAAGCAGGAGATTAATGATTTTCTGCAGCATTAATTGCGTGTCCTCTTGTGTTCTGGTTAACTGTTGTATTTTTATGTTCTTTACAATTTTTAATCACCATTTGACAACATCTCTGGAGTAGGCAACACTAATAAGCGTCATTTTCTGTGAAAGAAAAGTCATATGATCTGTGTAAAGATTGGTTAGATGCTGCTAACACAACCCCTTTGATGTGAATGCACAGGGGAAACTGGGTTAACTTAATGAGCTGATAGCCAGTTTCGTGTGACGTTTATCCTGATCACCATTGTTAGTGTAAGTGAATTCAGATGACAGCTAGATACCTGGGTATGTTGAACAAGCTTCATGGTATAAAACCCTCAAGGAACCCTGCCTCTGAAACAGATAAAGAGCCCACATGCACACTGATAGGAGAGAGAGAGAGGGAAAACCAAGGAGGACAAATAGACAGAAAATGGCAGGTTGACACAAGAGGACCCCTGGTTCATGATTTTTTGCTTTTTTTTTTTCATAAAAATGGGACCTGGAGACACTTGTCCCCCCGTGGTTTCACTGACATGACAGTGCAGTTTGGGGGGAGTTTCAAGGGGGAAATGCCCCTGAGCAGTGTGTCCACCAAAACAGTACAAATGAGGGTTAAAGTGAGGGTGAGTTCAAATCATACATTATAGAATTCACAGAAACTTCCAAACTTTTTAAAATTTTCTGCTGGTAGCTTTTAGGTAAAGTCAAACTAACTTTTAGTTAAACAGCTGCCGAATGTATAGTCCAGACAGTAAAGTGTACAATACGGTGCTGGATTTAAATAAAGATAAAGATCCATCCATCCATCAATTTTCTTATGCTTATCTGGGGCTGGGGTCTAAGCAGAAAAGCCCAGAACTCCCTCTCCTCAGCCATCTCCTCTAGCTTGTCCGGGGGAACGCTAAGGCATTCCCAGACTGTCGAGATATATAATCTCTCCAGCGCGTGCTGGGTTTACCCCAGGGCCTCCTCCTGATGGGATTTACCTGGAACACCTCACCCAAGAGGTGCCCAGGAGGCTGTGAAAATGGGCAGCCTTGGCGGAGTCCAGCACCCGCTGGGAAGTTATTGCTGGCAATGCAAACCAAGCTCTTGCAACGGTTGTATAAGGAGCGAATGGCTCATAACAACGGGCTCGACACCTACTCCAAGGGATACGGTCAAATGCCTTCTCCAAGTCTACAAATTCATGTAGATTGGTTGAACGAACTCCCATGCACCCTCAAATATCCTCGAGAGGATAAAGAGCTGGTCCAGTGTCCTGCGACCAGGATGAAAAACTCATTGTCCCTACTGTATCTAAGGTTCTAAAAATGAATGGACTCTCCTTTCCAGCACCTTGGCATAGACTTTCCCGGGGAGGCTGAGGAGTGTGATTTCCCTATAGTTGGAGCACACCCTCCAGTCTCCTTTCTTGTAGGTGAGAACCACCACTGCAGTCTGCCAGTCCAGAGGTACCACCCCAGATCTTTCGTAGAAGCGTGTCAACCAAAACAGCCTTACAACATCCAGAGCTTTCAGGAACTCAGGGTGAACCTCATTCACCCTAGGGGCCAAGGAGTTGTTTTAACTGCCTCAGTAACCTCAGCCTTGATGATGCCTGAGTCGCCCCCCTCGTCCACACACTCTGCCTCCTCTATGGAAGATGTGTCAGTGGGATTAAGGAGGTCCTCAAAGTATTCCTTCCACCACCCAACAATATCCTCAGTTGAAATCAGCAGCGCTCCATCCACACTGTACACTGTGTCAGTAGAGCACTGCTTTCCCCTCCTGAGTTCCCTGCCAAAATTGCTTAAAAGCAGTCTGAAATTCTTTTTGCACAGCCTCACTGAACTCCCCCTAGATCCCAGGTTTTGCTTGACAGTTCACCCCCTCTCTTCAGAACATACAGCCGTAGATCTGATGATACGATAACATAATCGATCATCGACCTGCAGCCTAAGGTGTCCCGGCGCCATGTGCGCATATGGACACACTTCTGTTTGAACGTGGTGTTTGTTATGGACAAACTGTGGTTTGCACAGAAGTCCAGTAACAGAACACCACTCAGGTTCAGGTAAGGCAGGCTGTTCCTCCCAATCACACCCACCCAGGTCTCACTGTCATTGCCCACATGAACATTTAAGTCTCCCAGCAGGACAACAGAATCCCCAGTTTGAGCACCCGCCAGCACCCCACCCAGGGACTCTAAGAAGGGCGGGTACTCTGAACTGTTGCTTGGCGTGTAAGCGCAGACGACAGTCATGACCTCTCATCAACCGGGAAAATCCCCAACATACAGGGAGTAAGCCGAGGGGATCCCACAGTACCCACCCCAGCTCACTGCCTCTCACCAAAGGCAACTGCAGACTAGAACAGAGTCCACGAGACTAGTTCCAAAGCCCAAGCTGTGCGTAGTAGAGATGAGCCCGACTATATCTAGTTGGTACCTCTCAACCTCACGCACTAGCTAAGATTCCTTCCCCACCAGAGAGGTGGCATTCCATGTCTCCATCTTTAGCCTTGTTAGCCAGGGATCAGTGGTGGTGGGGCCCCAGTATCTCGTATCTCGGGCAGCGTGAACCGTTTCCTTGATGTTGTTGTCTTCTGAATTGCTCCATGTCTGGTCCCTCACCCAGGACCAATTTGCCATGGGAGACCCTACCAGGGAGCAAACAGCCCCCAGACAACATAGCTCCTGGGATCCCTGGGACACACAAACCCCTCCACCACAATAAGGTAGCGATTTGCAGAGGGCTAAAGATAACGATATAAAATATTTTATTTATCCTAGATTTGGAATATTCCTTTGTCACAGTACTTGAAATAATACAACTAATACTGCTACTTCTAATAATAATGCTACTACTACTACTACTAATAAGATATAACAATCAGATAAAGCAAACAGAATTTAAGAAGAATTATAAAGGGCCTTGCAGGTGTATTATAAAGAGTTTTTGCATGTGGCATTAAATATTTTCTGTATCTTCTGCCCTGCAATAATGTGTTTGATATATGCATAGAAAGTTGACGATGTAGAGGAGCAGGGCAAGTGACATTTCATGAGGCCCCATCTCCTCTCAATCTTTGTTCTATATCCCATTACATAAACATCTTGCTGACAACACATCAGACAACAGAGAGAACAGTGAGTTCCAAAGTGATGACAGAAAGTCCTGCGACAGCCAATCATACATCAAGTAAAGAATAATTCCTGCTAGCTTGTGTAACTGCAGGTCATGTTTCTTAAGCTTTCAGAATGCTACCTGTTAGGTGAATTGTTAATGTGACTTATAAAGTAAGTTCAGTTTGTGTCAGCTTATGTCAGGAGCTAAAGAAATACTAACATTGAAACAAAAAATGCTTTGCTCTAGAAAAAAGTCTGAACAGCTTCAGAGCTTCACATCATGTGTGGGCTGCAGCACAGTGCTTAAGAGTCTTTGAAATACTATGAATGAAGAGACAGTCTAAAAAGGTGGTATTGAAATATATCGATGACTTGGACTGCCTGATTTTCTTCTGGTAAGTTCTTCCAGGGCTTTAGTGGCCCTAACTGCCAACACTATTCCCTTTATTGACTCAGGCTTCGTACATAAGGACATGTATATAGTTTTTTTTTTAGTTTTTTTTTTAATGTGATTCTCCAATACACTTGTTACCAAAATGTCATCCACACTAGAACTGTTTTGAAAAATGATCTCCATTCACATGACAATGTAAAAAACAATGTCAGGCACTATCAAGGGCACATCAAAGCAACAGTTGACACACAGTCTGATGTCAGAAAAGGAGATAAAGACTTGTCCACACATAAACACGGAAACTGAGTTTTTGAAAATCTTCACTCTGGATAGATTTTTTTAAAAGCTACATTTTCAGTTACATAAATTGATGTCATTTACGTGAGGAAAAATGGAAAAAATGCCTAGAAAAAAGGTATGTTTTTCAAAATACTCATGCACATATAGACAAGGCCTCAGAAATGATATCTGTCTGAGGCTCTAAAGCACTATAACTGCCTTGTGTGGTACCAATAGGGTCATTAATTTAACTGGGAGCAAAAGTTCCATGACATTCTGAGCTGGTATAAAGCAGCTTAAACAGTAGTAATGCAATCTGCAGAGCTGCTGACAGAATATCTTTATGAATGTTCAATCTTTGTGAAAAGTGTTATATTTCTGGGATATACAAAGCATTTGGGATGAGTAAGAATCCATAAACAGTAATGCAAGTATGCAACGGTCAGCACAATGCTGACACCCAACCTGTTCTCATGCTACATACTGATTGCTCATCAGGGCTAGAACTAGACTAGAACCAGGTATTTTTGTTACCTAAACCCAGCCATGAAATTTTGACATCTAAACCTGTTTAAGCAGTTTTATTAAAACAAAATCTAACCACATATTTTTTTTTTTATCACTAAACTCAATCAAATTATAAGAGGCTATAAAGTAAAAGCTAAAATCTAAAGTAAAATGAAAGCACACCATTCACTCCCCCAACTCCTTATACAGATTTTGGATAGATACAATTCTATGATAGCTTAAGGAAAAGGTTAGAGGTCAGGCATTTATCTTATACCCTCAACCTAACAACCATGATAGCAACACTTTTCTCAGGATGCTAAGGCACAATTTCAGCACATTGATTTGGAGTACAACACTTACTTATTTACTTACTTATTTAAATTATAGTGTAGGCCAGTGCCCTTGGCGCGCACAGTTTCCAAAGTAATCTGTAGGGATGGTGTTCCAATCCAAAGTTCTTCTATTCCCCCCAAGTTCTTCTCAGTTCTTTTTTTAAAATAGAAATTTTTTTCTAAATCATAGAAAAAAATAATCATTTCACACTCATTTCACCACAGATGCCCCTGAGAAACAGAGAACGATCCACAGACACACACTGATGAATTTTCTTCTGAAAAATTTACTCCAATGTTCAGCAGTTTCACGGCAAGCAGTGGTGTTTCCAGTTTGATCAAAGTATTTCATTCACAGTTAATAATAAACATATATTTGTATTTATTTTTTTTGTTTTGCTTTTCTAAATTATTTCTAACCATATAATCTCTGATATAACTTTCCTAGTCTTAGTTTTCTAATTATCTGAAATGAAGGTGATAAATTTAAAGTTTTATCATTTTATTTATCACATGAATAAATCTTTCACTCAGTCATTGAATTTGTGCTGTTTGTAAGAATTTTGTCAGTTTATTTTTTCTTGTAGACAGTTCACAGTGAATCGGACAGAGTGTTCTCGTCACATGGATGATGTGGGGTCTGTCACTGCAGCATTATATGCTGGCATGAGCCGAGTTATTTCCCCAGGCAAACAAAAACACACTTGCTGCAGCCTGCGTCATGCTGTTAAATCATCACTCACATTACTAAGTGTGTGTTTTCTTACTAAGACAATACTAATTGTTGTTCCACTAGAGGAGAACTGATGGATGAGTTGATGGGCTTACAGTAAGAGGTGACATCAGCAGTCAGTAACAGTGACTCCTGTCAAGCAGTTAAAAGCAGATCAACATGTCAGAGATGCCTAACTGCTGCATTTTACTGCTTTATTGCCCTCAGTGGGGATGATTGTAGTGGTGAGGTCAAGAGAACGTGAGAAGGCCAAGACGTGAAGGCACTTGAAGCTTCATGTTACACTGTTGTTCACAAAATACACCTCATCTGGACCCAGCAGCTAACAAAATACACGCCCATCAACCACCTCTCCTGTCTTCTCAGATCTTCTTTGATCATATTTTCTTCTCCACCTTTTCTCTTATTCTTACCCTCCTTTGTCCTACTCCCCTCTTCAGTTTTTCTGTTGGCTCCACTTGCCTTTTCTCTTCTTTTTTTCTTCATTCACCTC
>VVHJ01041030.1:2080-16546 GCA_015107715.1 Tylochromis polylepis | reverse complement strand
CTGTAGTTTGGAGACTCCCTGTGAGAGTCTAACTGTCCTGACACTGCTCAAAACCAACTGTCCTTGATTGTCAACCGCAGATGAACCGTAGTGTATGTGTGCATGCGTGAATGTGAGTGTGTATGTATGTACATGCTGATGAGTGTGTATGCAGTGGCCTTCTGGAAGGAAGTGCCGAGCTGGCCAGGGGAGCAGATGTTAATGGGTGAGACATATCTATCTAAATCTCTGGCCACCACATGCTTCAAATCTGCCCAGAGGAACGGGTGTCTCTGCATGATGACACGAGGCAAACTGTGCAAGAAAGGTTTTCTTTTTTTTTTGTCTAAAATATAGGAGACGGAGAGAAGATTTTGTGTGTGTGCTTATGTGTGTGTGTGTGTGCCAACTCCAGGCCTGGCACAGTCCTGGGTGACAGTCCCCTCTCAGCAGGGAGGAGTCGGGCGACAAAGTGAAACATGGTCATGAGGAGAGCGAGCCACGTCTGAAGCCAAGAACAGACAGCACAAATAGAGAGATCAGACTACCTCTTTGCACGGTCCAGTCCAAAACAAAATAGAAATTTGTTTGATAATGTTCCTTCACTGACAACAAAATGAAATCAGGGGACAGGAAAGTTTTAAGCGTGGCTCAAGTTTTTTTGTTTTAAGGCTTTGAAGGGAACATGATGTCCTTCATTGGTCTGATACAGTAACTGTTTTTAATTCTTTATGGTCACTGAACAGCTCATCATCTTCGCTCACTGTGGAATCAGTCATTCATCATATACTCAAACAGCCTGTGGCATTTTAGGAGAGAGAATTTAATGCTTACTTCAGTGATAATACATGGTGAGGTGTCCTATCGAACACCTGAACAACCTGAACACAAAAATGCAGCACCAGCATGAAAAAAGTTTTAAAATAACTGGCCTTACACCAGAATCCAGCCATAAAAAACTTCATTTCAGTGCTCATTGTCCAAATCGAACTAGAACTACACTATTGTCCTTTCATTTGTCTCATGGGGAAGACAATTCTGTCCCTGAATCTGCTAATGCACGGTGATTGGTCATGCAGACCTAGAGACCTTTTGGCAACCACTGGTCACTATTGAAAAATTGATCAGTTGGCGAAAGGTTGCCAACTTGTCTGCAAACACATGATAATTAAACTTCCAGTTTTGTTGAACTTTTCATAGTTTCACTACACACTGAGTAGTTGTTGACTGTTTACAGACAAGTTGGCATCTTCTGTATAAACTTTGTTATCAGTTTCACCTTGTGACAGAAAGCAACTACATATATATTAGCCAGGCTATTGGAGAATACACATTTTTCCCTAGTGACCGCTGGTAACCACAGGTCACTGCCTACTCTCTGATTATATGTGACTGGGGCTTCATCAAGTGATTTCACAGTCCAGCAACCACTCACCAACCAGCTAGGAAATGTTTTTCCCTAACAACCTTTGCTTACTGGTCTGTGCTTACTGTCACTGGTCTCAAAACCTGTGTGACTTGGGGCTTAAGCTCCCTGGTACAGCACAAAGGTAACTCAAACCCCTGTCCGCTCACTATAGAGTCATACCAAGCTAACTGGTCTTCACACTCAGCTCATCACAGGATTTTGATGCTGGCAAAAAGGGGTCGGGGAAGTGAGGGTTGTGGCAGTCAAGACATGTTGAGTTCAGCAGGAAATAAGACAGAATTTAAATCTATATAGATGTAAAAGGCTTAAAAGTGTTATTTATATGAATAAAAACAGGCTCATGAAGAGAACATCGCATGGCTACATGTTCACGCCCATTAAATAACCAAATTAGCTGCCAATCAAATGTATAAAAAAGCAAACAAACAAGCAAATATACATTTGCTTTCTTTGTTTTAATAGTCAAAGAATTTTTTTTTGTACACGTCTGTTTACGGTGTGACTTCTACCTTTTTGCTGGGTAAGCTCACTAACTCCTGCAGCTTCTGCATGTGAACATCTTGTTCAGTGAAAATATCAGCTGGATTTACCTCCATTGCATCGTAGTAGTTTCACCAGTCACAGTTAACATGTACAAAAACGTGTGTATATCAATCATTTCAATCAGAGCAAAGCATTTGTTATATGTGGCAGCTGACTCTTTAAATTTAAGCATAACAATACTGATTAATTTTTATTTTTATTAATAAGTTTCACAGTTTAATTACACAAATAGCAAAAAGCCAGGACTGTATTGTACTGTACTGTATGTAAAGTACATGGCCAGCTGTATAATGTCATGTTCATGATAAAGTGACCTTTTTTTTCTTTTTTCTTTTTTTCAGCTAAACGTGGAAATGAGAGATTCAAACAGGCCTTTGGGAATTGATCGAACATCTCTGTTGGCAGCATTGTTAAGACAGACGTTACACCTCTAAAACTTACGGTACGTGGCTTGGCATGTGCCCACATTTACAGCAGGTCTAACCTTCTTGTCTATCATGCATCATTTGGCAGCAGAAGTATATATATACGTATTACATGTCTCCAATCTGACCAGATGTTAAGTACATCTAGGAAGGTCCTGATCAAAGAAAACCTGTTCCCTTAAAGCTTTCTCTGAAGATTTCAAACCTTTTCATTACATTTCCTCAGGTCTGTGTAAGACTTTGTGATCTGGCAGTGCTGTTAACCCAGGCGTTAGCCTGCTATCTAACCCTCTGTGTGAGCTGGCGGCAATGTTAAAGCAGACATTAGCCTCCCCCCTCTGGCCTGGATTCAGCTGGCATGTTCAGACCTCATTGATGGTTCTGCCAGGCGGACTCTGTCACAGTTGGTGATTTTGATCAATATCAACACCCAGACAGCTTGTTGGAGAACAAACAAACATGTAAATAATGCGTCAACACGTTCTGAAATTCTGGATGACGTGATTATTGTATGAGAGGGCAGAGAAAGAGACAGAGAGATCAGCTTATGCTTTGCTAGAAGGTGTGTGTAACATGCATTTATAATCTTCTCATAAAGACAGTGTCACTTGATATTGTTGTCTCTTTGACTTTAACTCCCTGTTTAGAAGCTATTAATGCTATTAATTTCAATTCAACAAGACAGCTTTTCTGAACCTTATTTTACAAACATCTCTCTGGTTTCTCTGAGTCTGGACTTTGTTGTTGAGAGGACTTAGAGTTAAGTCTCTTCCACATATTATCCAATAATGAAATAATACTACTTTAATAACCTCAGAAGCTCGGTGCAGTAAGAATGTCTTTGGGCTTTACAGGTCAGGGATTCCCAACCAGCAGGTACACCAGGAGAAATTTAACATGATTCTTGGAAAAATAGATCAGCAGACATGAAAAAGCAGAAATGGCAATTCAGTTAAAGAATTAACATTAAAGAGTTAAAACAGTTAACAGCTAACTATATGCAAAAAAAAAAAAATAATAAGCAGGAGATATGGCCATAGGTAGTTGTTGGAGGTTAGGGTTAGCACAACCAAAGGTTTTTGTTACTGTGTGCAGTCTTGTTGCCTTTGAAATCAATGGGGACCACTTCCAGTCAGAGTGGTTTTGGTGCATCAATACAGTGACAAAAAAGCAATAAGACTCAATAAGAGTCTGCTATCAGTCTTTGATTGAATAGAGCCACGTTGGCAATTACATGCAATTTGCTTGTGCAAAATCCACCTGAAACCACCTATGGACACAAAAATTCACATTAAAGAGAAATTCCCATTTCTGTCCAACAAGAACAAACAAAAGGAAAATCAGAAATTTCTCCACATAAGGTGTCCAACAACTTCGCTTTTACACATGAATCTAACCAAAATACAAGTCCTTATTATAAAAAGACGAGTCACACACATCAGTGGAGACTGATTGCAATGTGTTGGCAATCTGCAATCTGCAAACCTTCCCCAATCTCTCTGAGAGTGATTGCAGTCAATCCGAGTCAAACTGTGGTTGTTTGGAGACAAGTTGCCTCCTATCAGGTAGCCCTGGTGTGCACTCGTCTTAGGACTGAAAGCGGTTGTCCAGAGGTTGCCACAACTATTTGCAATCAGTCTCCCAGTGAGAAAAAAAATTCAATGCCATTTCATAATGTGAATGAGCCAAAGTAGAAAGCCAAAAGTCATATATAAATTAAGTAAGATATGATACTTTTTAACCGATATGATATGTTGGTTGAAAAGCGAATACAAAGTTAAGACAGCTTGCTATTGTGAAAGTAAGTACTGTATAGTATGGATGAATATTTGAAATTAGTGGCAACAAAAAAGTTAAATTAAAAGTATGATTGGTAAGTAAAAAAGGAAGTAGAAGGCAAAGAGTGAGCGATGGGGGTATGATGATACGGGTGATCCAGAGAAAGCATCAATGCTAATAAAAGAAAAGAAGTTTAGGAGGTCACAAATGAAGCAAAAATCATCTCAACATGATCTCCCCTGAAGGGAGTCAATCTGCATCAGCTTTGCTTGGCAGTGCTGGTCGGTGTGAACACAGCACCGGCGAGGACAGGGAAACACACGAGGAAGGCACAGCTCTAATTATAAACAGCCATTATCATGGGTGTGAAACCAGAAGTGACAGCAGCAATGGACAGCCAGACACACACACACACCCCCCCCCCCACACACACACTCTGATGGGCCAGAGTCATCATATGGCCGAATCACAACTGCTCTGGCTCAGTAATGTCTGGCAGATGTTAACGCTTTGTACTTAATGACTCCCCCGAGACCTCACCCAATCAGACAGGACACAGCGATATGCCGGGGGAAGTGTGTTTACTGTGTGTGTGAGTGACACAGTAGCTAGTGGCTTGGTCAAAACGCAGATCTTGAAATTCATACATGTCATTACACCTTGTTTAACATCTGTAGTAGCTGAATCTTCTGTGGTTCAGTTTAATCAGAGGTTTCAGATCAAATGTTTAAAATGTAAGTGTGTGTGTGTGCGTGTGTGTGTGTGGGTGTGTGTGTGTAACAGAGAGAGAAGGAGAGGAACCCTTCTGCTACCAGAGAGTCATTTCATGCTTGACTACTGCATGTTTTAAAGAATAACTGGATTTATGTTGCACATCTCAGGAAGTAAAACAATCAAAGCGAACAGAGCAGGATTCAAACACATTCACAAACCTCTCTGAACGTGAGATCAAAGAATGATAAATGTTAAGATTATTGCTTGAAGATACATTTCAGGTTAGTTGTGTACCTCTCCTCAAACTAAACTGGTATTATTATGATTATGATTATGACTATTATTATTATTAAGAGCATTTTAAGTATTTTGTTTATATGGCCTTTCTTTCTTTCTTTCTTTCTTTCTTTCTTTCTGTCCGTATTTGTTTTATCTTCTGTCTTTTTCCTTCTTCCCTTCCTTCCTTTCGGTCATTCTACATTTCATTCTTTCTGTTTATTTCTTTCTTTCTGTCTCTTTACTCTTTTTATTTTCTTTATTCTTTTTTGTTTCTTTCTGTCTGATGGGTTTCGTGTGTTTCTGTTTTTACTTCTTTGCCTTCTTTCCTTCCTTCTTTGTTAATAAAGAATGAATAAAGAACTTGACAATCATAATCCAGAAAAACAGATTTTCTTTTGTCCTCTCTTTTGGACCTGTAAGAATCCTGTAATATAAGCCACAGTGAGAAAAGTGTCAAACCTGTTAATGATGGAACCAGAAAAAGCTGCGGGTTGGGTTTGAGATTAGTGATTCAGTTGTGTACTGTGTGTATGAAGTCACTACAAAACAGTTGTTATTCAGACATGATCAAACACAGTCTTTAAAAAAAAAGTAGTTAATGTAGCTTTGCGCAAAAATATTTCTCTCTAACACATAATGTCACAACAGCAGCAGTGCTCTGATTTGCTATATTGAAAATGTCAGCAGCAGCAGATGCTGCACTAATGGCCACTGAATGCTGCACCAGAATCTAGCAGCTGGAAACCATGACGCTAACTACCACCGGGGAGAAACGCCAAGCGATCCACAACCCTGTTGCAGTCGGGCAGCAGTACACAACACTCCATCACAGTTTTGGGGACAATGCGATACATAAGCCTCAATTTATACTTGCTGAGTGAGGAGGCTTAATGAGGAGATTCACTCAAGGCAGAGCCAAAGAGAGAGTTGGAGAGTACACTGCAGTGTTCAGAATCACCAGTGTAGCAGAGTCAAATATTATATCCCACCAATTCTTCATCTTTGTAACCACTTTACCCACAAGGCAGCTTGACCATTACATAAGTCATAGACTACATTTTCATGTAGTTTTCCGTATGTCACTTGAAGCGGTTTGCCTTCATGCTGCTCTCCAAGAAGAAAACTTGGCCCTGTAATTGATGACATCTCAGAATAGGCCCATATACACTTGCGTGTGTATAGGTACTTAAAGTGAAACTTGCCTGTACATTGCCAAAATTCAAACGCAGCTAAACTTGTTCATTCTTTGGCTAAAGCTGCACAAATCCACAAACCCAGAGCCCTGCCAAATCTGGCAAACATTACTGGGTCGTTGTCAGAACTCAGCTGAGTGATACTTAGCAGACTCCTTTGTCTAACACTTTTAATTTAGTTGATTTCCTGGGCCTAAGACCACAATTTCACAACTTTTTCACACATGCTTTAGTCCCCAGATCCACTGGGGCCACTTTTTAAACCTTGGTTTTCTGTTCTTGCCCAGCATTTGGTGATGATAATGAACATTTTATGAAGTGAAAACTTGCAACAAAAAAAAGTTAGAGGTACTGCTTAAAGGAAAAGTTGCTCTCAATAAAAACCTCCACCCATTAGCCCTGTCGCTTTCTGATGCCCTACCAAGAGCTGTCACTCACCCCCCCCAACTCCCCATCTTCCTCTGTCTGTCTGTCAAACAGGAAGAGTGCCTTTCCCCCTTCCATCTGTTATTATCTCCTCTTTTCCATGAGTGCTGGGGGGTCAGTGGGGGCTGTCCATGGGCTGGCCATCCCGTTACAGGCCTATTAACAGTCCCCAGGCTCTCTGCTGGGGCCTACTGGAGAGAAATCCATATCAATACCTGTCTGTTATCCCTCCAACCGTTAGACACAGCCATGCTGCCTGCCTGGCACAGTCAGCACTGCATGGGCCTCCTCTCAAGACACAGAGAAGATGGGGTTTCAATGCAAGCATGGCACTTGAGTGCGAACCTCCTGTCAGTCCTCCTGTTGCACTGAGGGACCTAAGTAGACAATGCACAGTTTGAAAAGGCACACTTCCCAGTCCTGTTGCTGTCTCTAATAGCATCAGTTGTCTCTTTGGATCACATCTGGCCTGCAGAGATTACAGCATGCCGCTTCCTCTAACAAGCCGGGAGGAAGGTGGCTAGAGGTGAAGTGAGGAGAAAGTTGGTGATGGCAACGACATGTGTGGGCTGAGGAGTTTGTAAAATTCACCATTCACAATAGGCTAATGTATGGTTAATGGAACTCATGAATTAAAGACACAATTAAAGTATCACTTTTCACCATTTTTATTCAGTCTCATCGTCATTTGTTCGTGATGGTTTTATCTCTTTTTTTCAGTACCTGGATGCTGCAGGTGTATGATGGATCATAGACACTCCCTAATCTCACGGGGCTAAATGCTTACAACATTTCTGTTGCTTAATAAAATTAATGTTTTATTAGTTTTGCTTTAAAGCTTTTGCTTTGAAGGTGATTGTTCTTTATTTCCAGTTTGTGTCACACTTTTTCTAGTTTTACTACCACTGGGCTAAGAGTTAGCCAGTGTTTGCAGACAAGCTGGCATCTTCCGTGCTTACTACAGGTGACTGCTATCAACCAGAACAACTGCAGGGAGATTTTGCCAACCAGTTGGGGATTAGACATTTTTCCCTAGCAATTGGTAGTTGCCAGGGAGTCGCTGACCTATCTCTATGCTTGTGTGACTTGGATTTTTGGTGTAGCACCCTCTTTGTGAGTGATTTCACCTTCCAACTGCCAGCAGCCTCCAGCAACCTCCGGCAACCACTCGCCAAGCAGTCAGGAAATACACTGAACTGATGGTTGCATCATGCAGAATATGGCAGGAATGTGCTTGTGACATCACACAAGAAACCTCTATACTCACTCTCCTGCTGTGTATTATGTTACATGTTTAAGGCATCAAGGCCTCCACTGCACGCTTAAAGCTGCAATTTGTTATTTTGCCAATTTAAAAACATGTTAAAATGTAAAGATATAACCACTAGGGCATTGTATGAGGAACATCTATCTCATGAGATGTAGTGATATAGGATAGAGTCCTCACTGTCAGTGTCATAGGTTTGAGTCCAGCTCAAGTTGTTCTACTTGTCAACTCCGTCCTGACAAAACATAATAATATATAATAATAATATATTCTTAGATGCTGGTGAATTTTTAATTATTATTTTTTTTTAATAAATATTTGCAGATAAAGAGGAAAAAAGATATTAATAAAGGTTTTTTATCGTTTTCTTCAGAAAGAGTCAGAGTTCTTGTTTGTGCCATTAAAAAAAAAAAAGCAAAAACAGTAAAATGTGACAGCAGTCACTAACAACAAGCTGACAATTTTGCAATAGCCGACTAATTTGTAATAAAATCTTTGCTGTAGCATATAAATTGCTGCCAGTCATTTGGCTCCAAATGGAGCTACCAGGACCAATCAGAGCCTTTTCCACTCTAATCCATCATATCAGTAGGAAGTTTAAAACAAACATGTCACATGTGTCCATCTGTCTTGATGTTAGCAGTGAATAGAGGTCTGTTTCCTCATTAGCAGCTTATTAACAGCCCCAGCTCAGCAGAGAGCACTTTCTCTGGAGGACGGGGGCCCTGGGGGAGGGCATTTGAATGGTACAGAGTGCTTTGTTTCTGGGTCTGGCCTCCCAGACCAGCCCCCTGTCCGAGCCTGCCCAGGGGAGGCTGTGTTATGCATGTAAGGGATAAGGGGAGCCAGAGAAGAGGGACCAAGAAAGGAGGAGAAGGAAGGATGGCTAGAGGAGGAGATGGAGAGGGAGTGTTGACTGGAGGTCATCCATCAAACCTACTGTCAATTTTCCTACCTCCTGTGGAGACACAGAGAAAAGGAAGGAATTAAACGCTGCGGTATAAAACCAGATACTTATTCAATATTTCATTCGCCAAACAGATGAAATGCAACTTTTATGTTGCTTTCTCCCATCACAGTGATCCCTAGATTAGTGTTGTCCAGGTTGAGTCTATTTATCTTACAAAGTCACATCTATGTAGCTTGTGTTGCAGTAGCTTTTATATCTTAATCAAATTTTAACATTTCTTTCATCCTAAAACAAAAACCTATTCCTCTGAATTTTCTTACATCGCTCTGTGTTTGAATCATAACTTTAAACTCTTTGATTTCAGACTTCTTTGAAATCCTGAATCAACAATTTTGTTACAACCACAGAAAAAAATACACCTACAAAAAGTCTGCAGTAAGCTGTACAAATGCACCTCAGTCTGCATTACAGTAATCTGTGCAAATTTGTAACAATTTAAATCCCATTCATTTAGATTTGATACAAAAACATACTGAAAATATATTAAGGTGTTATTAAATGCACACAGATTGCCAACACATTGCAATCAAGAGTCTGCACCGACATTTGTGATGTGTCTCTTTGCAATACGTGGATCATCTCAACTAGTTGCCAAATGACTGTGTTCTGGTTATACTCCTATATAAACACAAGGTTGCTATATTATTTTGCCATTATATTGCCATCCTGCAGGGATGGTAAATGGTAAATGGATTGTTTCTTATATAACACTCCTACTCTGCTTGAGTCCTTTAAGCACTTCATTTTTGAAGTAATTTCTTAATTTCTGTTTCAAATCTATGACATCTTACAGATTTATCACAGATAATCGCTACAAGAGATTGCTTGTATTTTCCAACCTGACCCCATGCAATCACAGACTGATAGCAGACTGATTCTGTTTTAATGCTGTTTAATCGGCAATAAGAACGAGACAGCAATAGACTGTGAGGGCTCGCGGATGTGGCCTCCATCCTCAAAGCAACCATTTGAAAGGCAATAAGATCACAAGTTCATTCCACAGTTGTTCACCATCTCCAGCCACCGCTTTCACCAATGTGACTGTAGCATAACCAGTTAAGGAGATCGATGGATGGTGGAGCATGATTAAAAATAATTAAATTAAAATAATTAATTAATAGGTTAAATGAACAGATTTACTATAAATGTGCATCAACCACGTTCATCTTATATATAAAAGCAAAAATATTCCCCTGCCTTGAGTTTAAAGCTCTTTACACAAAAACAAGGATGATTCTAATTTTACATTTCATATCATATTCTTTTCTCCCACTGTTTAAACTGTTGAGCCACAGAACTCAGTGAACTCACTTTCAGAACACAATGAAGCTTATCTCTGCGATTTGTCTCCCGATTTGAACAACACATCTGTTCAGTGTGCGTCTGTGCCAGCACAGACATGTGTTGACCTCAGACCAGCGTTTGATGGTGCAGGTCCGGAGGTATTTGCTAGGTTTGTAGCAGCAATCAGGACCACTGGTTTCAGGTCTCTGTTGACAACACCTATGCTGTGGCCATCTGTCAAGCAAGCGATATATGCTGTACATGTAAGAACACTGATGATGCATATGGTGCAACAATAGACGCTCCCACGGAGGTGCACAGGAGCGCACATGTTCGTACACGCAAACATATTCAAGTTTAGAAATACACACGGGCGGCTTCCCAAGGCACACACATTTTAACAAGAAAAACACCATATTCCACCAGTTAACCATCTAATTATACAGTTATCCTCCTATTTACAGTACTATAGAAGTGAAAGGCAGATGACACAAGCTGTCATTTCCTCAACATGCTTTGCAGAGCTCTGCGAGGCAGCTGGTTAGCAGAGGGCCTGAGTAGGAGGAGGCAACTTGGCAACAGCTGTTGGAACGAATGCGAGTAGTTAAACATGAGTCCTCCAGAGGCTCAGTGTTTGGAACGATCACCTGAAGCTTTATATTCCTGCACGATGCTCTAAACAGGATGGAAATGAGAGATGGGGGAGTAAATGATGGCGCTGTGATTTTGAAAAACAACAAATCCTCCAAATTAAATGACAAAAAAAACTTTGCAACTGCGCTTCAAACTAGAAGTAGAAATTCATTTTTGATCTGATGTATCAGATGATGTGAACTGTGCCGCCTTAAAATCAAAAATCCTTTGGTTAGGTTTAGAGATCTACATCATGGTTAGGTACCCTTATCAGGAGCAGTGCTGGGTAATATTACTTGATATTAATAATTACTTGATAATGATTTTTATTACAACAACAGCAAAAATGCCTGTAAAAAACATAAATGACAGTAAAGACTATGGTCTTGAGAGGATTAATATAATCTAAACAGCAGCAACATTTTAAGCTAGATTTAAATAAAAATAAATAATATCTTGTATATTTTATTTTATAATAAATATATTTTTAAAAATGTGTTACTTTACAACAAAAAGTAATCTCTTATCTACTGAGAAAAATAACTCATGAGTACAACTGTATTATCAAAAGTGAATTACCTCTTTAAAAGTACATTGCATATGTTGGTAAACCTGCCCACAGGGTGTGTAGCCTGTCTTATATGCTTACAGGCGTGGCAAGTTATTTATTGCTTGCTGACTTTAACATGTGCCTAACACTGCACAGGGAAATAAAGAGGGAAAGGCAGTAACAATACAACTGTAGTACTTTGTAACACTGGCTGGGTTCTATATTTTCTGTGTATTTCTGCAGTCAGCCTTGCGGGATTTTAGCTTCTATGTGTACCTGTTTCTACGTAGGATCACTGTGGCCACATTTTTTATGAAGTGTTCTTTGTGCTGTTTTTCCACTCTGCTCTCAGCTTTGTGTTAATACTTTTATATTTACTACAAGATCCCATGTTTGTCTTCATTAGGACAGGCATTTGTCTCAGTGTGTCTTTATGTATAATTAATTGGGCAGAACAAGAGACAAAAACGGTGCCAGTGGAACTAATTACTTTCTGCAAGGAGAGTAATTAAGTAGTATTACTTTTTAAAAAAAAAAAAAAAAAGATAACCAGTACATGTTTAATACCTTACCTTTTTTGAGTAAAAAAACCTAACATTTTCAGCATTTTTTGGTAGAAAAATAATAATAATGATAATAATCTGAGTACTCCAACTCCAATGTGTTGGCAAAGAAATGTGATTTAACTGTCTTTCAGTGTGGCATGGTAGTTGAAGCCAGATGGGGTATCAAGAGTTTAGACTGTTGGTGGTGGTGTAATGGTATGGTGGATATTTTCTTGGCACAATTTGCAATCCCTTAGTATCTTAATTGAAACTTGAAATTCAAACACCACATCCTACCTATGTATTTTGTTGACCATGTCCATCCGACCATAGTGTTTCCATCTTCTGATGGCTGTCATGTCATACTATGTCACAAAGCTCAAATCAAAGTGGTTTCTTGAACATGACACTGAGTTCATTGTACTCAAATGTCCTCCACGGTCACCAGATCTCAATCCAAAGGAGTACCTTTGGGATGTGGTGGAACAGTAGGGCTATCATGACAATATGGACCAAAAATCTTTGAGGATTCTCTCCAACATTTTTTTCGATCTATGCCACAAAGAATTATTGCAGTTCCGAAAGCTAAAGTGGGTCCAACCTTGTGCCACCAGCAAGGTGTAACTAGTGAAGTGGCTGGTTAGTGTAGTTAAGAAATGATTGCACTCGTGAAAAGAAGACTCCTGAAATAAGCAGCAGTCTCCTGTATTAGAGTCAAATGTTTTGAAGTCTCATTCATCCACCTCAATCACCTCCCTGTGTGGTCATCTGACTTCCCTCTTCACTCTGTTAAAAGACAAAATACAGTTTTCCCAACTTTTCTTTTTGTTCCTGCTTGCTTGATATTCTACCCCTTCCTATAACCACTCTCCGCCTCCTCCCCCACTCCGCTGCAGGCCACTGTTCCTTTCCCAGCCTGCTTTGCGGTCCCGGAGGCGCCAGCCGCACCCTGTCCCGTGCAGTCTCCTGCCGTCCCGCTGAAGACCGTGAAATCAGCATGATTAATAATTATAATTATTGGCAAACGTGCCAGCTGCTCTGTGGCAATGGGCACCTCTGATTTATGGTTCTGTAAACGCAAACAGTCATTGTCCATATTCAGAGAAGAAAGGAGGGAAGGCAGGAGGGGAGACTGAGGCAGACGGGGAGTTTTGGATGCCTGCCCTCAAAATATGATTTTATCTTCGGAAGTCAGCAGCCCTGTCCTGCAGGCATTGTCCTGCGTGCCTCCCTCCTTGCTTCTAACCATTCGTCTCTTGTTCTGCCCATATTCCTCACCTAGTCTGTGCTCCATGGAGCATTGCTTTTTGATCTCAGTGGGCTTCAAAGGAGTCTGGGGCCACAGGGTTTCAAGCATTGTGCATGCAGACTGTGGCTTTATGAACGAGCCTATCGTTAGCATTGTATTATCACAATTCAAACCCTTAGTGCTGAGGTGTTTGTACACTAAGCTATGCACACTGATTAAAGACAATTAATGACTTAGAAGAAAAGTAAAACTATCTGGCTGAGATAAATCATTAATTATCTGGGCATAATATATCTGGAAAACAACCAAGAGTCTGTCATGAAGTAGACAAGAGTTTTGTTGCTTTATTTGTGTTTCCTCCATGCGTGAGTGTGTTTGTGTTTGTTTGCTCTGACTGATGGAGTGGCACGGTCTGCTCATCGGGCTCTGGGGGTCTGCTGATGTGTCTATCACTGACAGAACGAGACTATGGATTACCTCGCTCATTAATCACCATCAAAGTGGCAGCTTGCACACACTCACTCATGAACCACATACGTCCAGTAATGCTAGCTCGCACAAGTTTGCCTACATACAAACACACACACATATCTCTCCACACACAGACAGAGTGGTTGTGACAGCTACTGGCCACCAACCTGTCCGCAGCCTAATCTCATTAGGGTCCTTCTGGCATCTGGGCCTGTTGTGCTGAGGGATGGCCTATGATGGAGTGAAGAAGACAAGGCGTTCAAGCGTATAATAGATGTCTAAATCATCTGGCCTCAATCAGCGGGTCTTCTTACTCTTTCATTTGATGAACTGGAAGCATGCTTTGGAAATTCCTGAAAGATAAAAGAGTAGAAAAATGTAAAAGACACCTTGATGCTTGAATAGCAGTTAGTTAAAAGAAAAGAGGCAGTAACCATTTGGCAAGAGTAATTACATGTAACTGGGGTTTGTGGAAGTACAGCGACACTCATCACACCTGTCTGCCACTCTCTAGTCTGCTGCAGGCCTGTCCTGTCCTGTCTGGTCCTGGAGCACAGTGTTGTACCTGTCAGTGTTGTGCAGATGGGTTTCAGCTCCCTCAGGTACCTGGGCTAAATACCCGTCATTAATCACCACATAAAGCCTCCCCAGCGGGAGATGCCCCAGGTTAGACCACATCAAGAAATAAATTGGCTGAAAAATGGCTCTGGACGAAGGCTCTATCCCTGGA
>VVHJ01041028.1:4712-18409 GCA_015107715.1 Tylochromis polylepis | reverse complement strand
CTTATCTCTGTTCCTCCTTCCATTTCTTTCTGGACTAATTTTGTCAAGGACACTGACTGGAAAAAAAATTGGTCTTTGCCACAAAAATTCCTCCTTACTAACAAAGTGAAGGAGATTTCATTTAAATTAATTCATAGATTTTTACCCTGTTAAAAGCTTCCTTCAAAAATATAAGAGCGATACAGACACACTTTGCTCCTTTTGTAAGATCGTCCCAGAGACCTGCTCGCATTTATTCTGGTCTTGTACCTTTACGCAGATTTTATGGAAAGATATTGCTAGTTTCATCTCTAACAGCATCTTATCAAAATTTGTGCTTTTTTTTTTTTTTTTTTACCAAAATATGTTATTTGGTTATACTGACTTTAGTGAGAAAGACACTGATGCTTTTTACCTCATTAACCTGATTTTACTCCTCGCCAAATACCACATCCATAAATGTAAGTTCTCTAGCAGAAACCACACTTCTCCACTTTCAGGAAAGAAATAGAACTCTATGTGACTACAATTTGTTCCTCTCACAACAAGAAAGCTTTAAAAGCCATCAATATTTGTAATATGTTTAATGTCTTTATTTGATTATTCAATGTCACTGTATCTCTCGCTTTTTTTAAACTTAAATTTCTTTTTTCCTTCTCCCTTTTAATCTTTATCTCTATCTTATTTGTTCAATTATACATACTCTTCCACTGTATTATAATTTTGCACTACAACTGTACAATGTCTCCTCCATGTATTATGTTTGTTGTTATTGTTCCTGTTGAAATAAAGTTGGAGAAAAAAAAAATTGGGGGTCCTTCGCTCTAGTTAGCGATGAGCGCAGCTCACGCCGCGTCCGACGTGAAAGGGCCTTTAAACAAGATGTGGCGATAGTCAAATTGACCAGCAGATGTCACTGTGGACATGGGCTTCAGATTGTTTCGAAGCCTTGATACAATTCGGTTGTATGTTTGTGTTGGTAGCCTGATATTAACATTGTTTAAATAAACGTTCGCTATCTATTATTATTCCTGTGATTGTTATTCTTTCACTGATAAATTTAAAAACTGTGCTAAAAAGGAAACGGAAATACTCTGCAGGAATCAGTGGTGCTGAACTAGCCAATCCCAGACGTGTGGTTACAATTTTCAGGAGCCAAGTAATGTTCTGACACAGAGCGTGCACGGTCACCTGTGGCAGGTATGTCGGGACTCACCAGTAGCAGCTCGTGTACACGCAGTCCTCGCGCATCGGAGTAAGTCTCCGATTCATGATAGAGTATTACACTGAAAGAGCTTCAAGGGAAACGCACTGACGACAAATCCGCTAAGGAAGGGGGCTTTCAAATTAAAAGCATCGACAGAGTAACAGTAAGACTGAGATCCAACTGCAAATTTAACTTCTCTGCCACAAGAAATGAGCTTCAGTGCTCCCTTAGTTACCTCCTTTATTAGAGGAGACGCTGAAGCATCCTTCATGAAAGGACAACACCGTTTAATAATTCACAGAAAAGCACCATGAGGGAAACAAACTTACCTCTGAACCTGTTAGCTAGCTTAGATTGTCAGAGAATAACTACTGAGCTTTAGCAGTATATAGTCCTCCATCAACTGAGCTTTACTCCATCTGCTTAGCACCATAAATCAGAAAATAAATTAAATACAAACTCAAATGCATCAAATGTGTTTTTGAAATTAAAACATTTCGGCGTTTATTTGAAAACTTTTGTTCTTAGATGTCTTAGAAATTTTTATTTTTGTAAACATCTGCACTGCAAATTTCACAAGTTTTATTAGATTTTAGATAAAATAATTTGTACATTTAACTAAACAAATCTGTTTATATCAAATTGATTATACCATGAACTAAAAGCTACACGAGTGAAATTTTCTTAAATATAAATAAAACCAAGACAGAGCTGGATCATCACTCCAGAAACTAAGTCAAAACAAGCTAATGAGCAAATCTAAAACTAGGCGGGGGTTCACAGGGGGTCCAGGCTCCTCAGCTGACTCTGTAAATATGGCTGTCATGATATCTGAACTGAACATCTCAGACCTGATCGATAACCCACAAACAGCCAATTATGCATGCTTTTAATAATCTTTAATGGCCCCAGACAGGAAAGAGATGTCACACTGCTGATCAACATCAGCTCCTTTCACCAGACTGACAGCAGACACACACACACACACACACACACACACACACAGTCAAAAAAGTTCAGTTTATTCAAAAAGGAAATGACATTACAGCAAGGAGACCAGTGAGGGAGGACTTATGGTGTCATACGTTAAGACATTGTGTCTGAAAGTAAAAACATTAGAAAAACTGCATCTGTGGTTGCTAAGCATGTTGCTATGTGAAGAGGCGGATAGTAGCATCGGCGCCAGAGGAGAAGACCCAGGGTTGCGTAGGGTGAAAGGTCACATCCAGAACACCCAGATCATGAGTCATCACATGACCTCTGAGGACTTTCACTGGGACAATGAGTGGGTTCTGCAACAGGTCACTGTGAGGGAAGGAGGGTGGGGTTAGAGTGCAACTGAGAGGAGGATAGATAAATAAACACACGTGTGTGTGTGTGTGTGTGTGTACGTGCGTGCGCGCATTACTTGTAAACGGTCCCGTGACAGACGATCACTGAGCCATCATCAGACGCTGAGGCAAACAGTGGGTACAGTCTGTGATAGGCCACACCCCTCACTGCTTTCTTATGGTGTCTGCAGAGAGAAGGTGATCCATACCACATGATAAACGATTTTTTAAAAATTTGTTTAAAAACAAACAAACAAAAACCCCAAAACAACCCCCCCCAAACACATCTTTTCAATACTTTAGTATTCTACAATCAATGACACACCAATGTCAGCGTCCTGATTGAGTAAACATGCTTGCTGACCACTCGGAACCAATCACAGCTCTGATTTCTTTGAGGTGAGACTCGGGTAAGGTCTAATTCCTGCTAAGCAAACAAAAACTCCTCATCTTCCTGGTGCACATCTGACTGAAATCTCATTTCCTGAACTGCTGCCCCCGCTAAGCTGAGAAGGCACTGCAGATCTTTTTTTTTTTTTTTTTTAAATTTAAACAGTGCTGCTTTATTTACAATTCAGCTCTGGCTATGAAAAATTCTGTTGGCAGCAATATATAAAATGTGGAAAACACAAGCTGAACACAAGAAATAAGCATTATAAGATGAAATAAAGAGCTATAATCATTTTAAAACTGGGATACCATACGAATAAACTACATGGCAGTTCTGAACAGAGTGTAATTCACATTTTTCCTAGGTTTAAATGTAAACCAGACACTTCAGAAAATGTGGATTTTGTTGATGACAAGAGGGATTTGTTCTGACCTTTTGATTAAAACTGTAGTATCATCTGCCAGCTGAGTTATCTATAAACGCTTAGGGGTTTTTTTTGTGGTTCTGCGACTAAAATGAATAATAATGGTGAGCAAGGACCAGCTTGCTTGCTTGTTTAACCTCAAATCTTTTAAACTTATCTCTGTCACTGTAAATCATTTTTATTATCTTAATACTTTTTGACCCATGTGAAATATTGTAGAGATTTCATAATAAATGAATGTTCGATGACAGCAAAGGCTTCGTAGAAGTCTAAAAATAAGATGAAATCATAGTATTCAAACAATTGTAGGCTAGTAAATCAAGAATCAATGTAATATCATTACGTATAGATTAAAAAAAAAAAAATTCTGAGTTTCACTTATCTGTTCTACAGACAAAGTTTGTGATCTACATTCAACAACGTTATTGCCTTCAAATTATCTTGTCTTTACCAGATTTAGGTAATAGAGTAATGATACCTTGTGGTATGGTTGACATTAAATTACTGATTTCTATGTTTTCATTTAGGGAATTAAAGAAATTTTTAACATCCTCCCAAAGGAATTTGTAAAAACTAGAGGTCAAACCTTACCCTAACCATTCCATACTGATCTGTGAATCATATTTCCTTAAATGTCTGATTTATGTGAGGAATCCATACTTTCAAGAAATGATAACAAATCCTCTTCTAAATGAGAAGAAGTTTGGAATAGTAATGATATTTCTTCAGATATTATCTTTTGGGTCAGAGCATTCTTGATCATTAAACATCAGGACATTAATTTTGTTTCTATCGTCTTTTCCTTTCAAGGTTAAAACAATAAGATGTATTTTTCTCCCCTTGTTCTATCCATCTAGCTCAAGATCTTACAAAACCTCCTAGGGCCCTTTGAGTGAATAAATCATTAAGGCTGGATTGTAGACTAACCTGGTTTTATTTGCCTCTGATAACTTGGCTTTCCTACAATAATCATTAATTTTGTAAAACAAGGCAGTTTTCTTTGACTTCTTGATGCCTGCTCAATCATCCAGGTAAGTAAATACCAAAAAGTTGATTCTGTTCATCTGGACGTAGCGTTTTCAGTGGGAGAAACGTTTCGTCACTCATCCAAGTGACTTCTTCAGTCTCAGCTGACTGCAGGTTTCTCCAACCTTATAAACAGCAGATTTGCATAATGACTGAAACCAGCCCACTGAATGAACAATGGGCAGTGAGGTCAGTTCCTTGATCATTAATATCCAAATTGTCATGACCACTGATCAACGACCACTGATCAAAGCCTTTGATCAGTGGGCTGTAATCAGTGGTGTATATCTGCTTAAGTACAGAATGTCTGTACTTTTGCCACCTCTGCCCAACCAAACCCACATCAGCCTCCTCCAACAGGCTGTTCAGCCACAATCTCTGTAATTAATCTTATAAATATTCACTCGTTCACTCTAACCCACCTGTGCTTTACCTGTACTCAGCATTGATGCAGCTGTCTGTGAATCTACTTACTTTATAACTTCTGACTAACTCTAGTCAAGCTGTGTTAGATACTCACTCTAACAACACCACCATCAGCAGGGGACTGCATAAACCTGCAATATTTGTAACCATGAGAGTAACTAAGTACAGCTACCATGTGAAGAAACCCTGACCTCAGTCAGTACAGTTGGAGATCAGGTCTGAAAAAAGACAGGAGCACTCAAGGTCACCTGCAGCTGACCAAGACATTGCTTCCATTGTAACAATTAATAAAGCGGTAATGCTGACAGCTCATGTCTGAAAGGGTTAAACTCAGATGATCAGAGTGACTGGCAGATACATACCGGAGCATCTTGTAGGGTTTAGTTGACAGATCAAGGTCAAACCAGCTCAGCTTACAGTCATAACTCCCACAGATCACATGATCACCTGCAGGCACACGAACAGACAGGTGGGACAGCACTCCAGACAGAAATGTTCAGTCAGGTGCTCTGGGAACATTTATCGGGTTGTTTCCAATTATGAGTTCAGATCACAAAAGGTGAAAAGAACAGCAAGTGTCAATCCAGCAACTGTTGATGTATTCAAGGTGGAATGCGTCAAAAACCATTAGACAGTCTCACTTGGTTTGCTAATAAAAAAATGTTAAAAGTCACTTCATTGGATTTTAGTTTTAACCGGACTAAAGGGCGAGTTCGTCCCTGAATCAGACGCCTTTCACAGTGAACCACCTGTAACATGGAACTCATCCAGGTTAGCGGGTTAGCTCAGAAATTACCTGAACAGATGAGTGTAGTCTTCACTCTGCTTCTATGTTCTACGGTAACATACAATACCAGGTCTCTATGGCAACACATTAGTCATATGGGTTTGTGTCTGTGAATGACTCTACTAACTTAACAAGGACAGAGGCTCCACCTGGTGGTGACACTGGGTAATTAGACTTCACAGGTTAATCACTTAAAAAAAATCAAAAAAATCTTTGTAACACGTAAAGCATCAGCCAGTTGTGTACTTATCAATTTTTGTAACTTCACGTGATGCGCTGCGTCTGCCACAGCTAGGTTTAGGATGTGTACGATCGTGTCAATTTTTTTTTACCACCATGATATTCTAGCAAAGCTCAGAGACATACAGATATACAGAGAGATGTTGGAACAGTTTGAAAACTTGAGACTTGAGGAATAAAGTCTTGGCTTATGGTTTTGACTTCTTCTCCTCCTGTATCAGGGCTTATGTGTCGATATTGTCTGAGTGGCGACACCTATCGTTCAGGAGAATACTGCAGTGGTTTCCTGCTCGTATAAATACAAGTGACTTTGAGACGAAGCAGCTGCGGTGAGCGAAGCGACCATTACGGCAGGTATATTGAGGCCTTTAAGACTTATGTGTGGGGGACTGGGGGTGTGGTTACCTCCCGGATGGACAGCCATGCTGGAGATCCACTTGGAGTTGGCTTGGAGTTTTTTGGTCATTTCTTGTTTGACGAGGTTGTAGATGCGGATTGAGCGCTGTGTGGCCACAAAGAAATAGGGCCTGATTGGGTGGAAGGATACGCACTGGACCAGGCCTTTGTTCCTGCTGAAGGGGTTCTGACTCCGCCTCCGGCTCAGCTGGTGGATATACACCTGCAGCTGGCTCGTGTTATCCGGCATCACCGATGCTAGGTAGTCTCCTTTAGCATGCCACACCACCTGGTGAACAGCCTGCAGAGATCAACAGTGAACCATTAAGCCAGGTGTGAATCAGATGTGGGGGTGGAATCAACCAATCAGGTGATTTTCTCACTTTGGGGTGTTGGATTTTGAGGCGGAGTCCCTGGTTTAGCTCTTCCCCCTCAGCCTCACTCCAGACAACAGGCTCTATCCCTTGTACTGGCTCCTCCCCCTCCTGCTGGGCGCTGAGGAGTCGTTCTGATGACAAGATGACCTGTTTATCTGCCAGAGAGGGAGAGAGGATCAAGACCACAGAGTCCCTGAAACCAGAGAGAGACAGAGGGACAGGATCACATCAGAGGGAGAAGGGGGATGAATTTAAAATCCTGCTCCTCACTTGAATAATCAGGCTCCATCTTATCTTAAAGACCTTATCACCCCATTAGAGCAGTTCACTCTCAGGCTGCAGGCTTACTTATGGTTTCTAGAGTATTTAAAAGTAGAATGGGAGGCAGAGCCTTAAGCTTTCAGGTCTCTCTTCTGTGGAACCAGCTCCCAGTTTGGATTCAGGAGACTTTTAAGATTAGACTTAAAAATTTTTTTTTGATAAAGCATATAGTTAGGGCTGGATCAGGTGACCCTGAATCCTTCTTTAGTTACGCTGCAATCGTGTTCATAAAGTTTGGTGTCCATAGCGCCCATCTGGCAGGGTGGGGAAAAAAGGAAAAAAAAACAAAAAACAAAAACACTACCCCAGTTAAAACCATCATTAGAAATCACTGAACTAAATTATTAATACACTCTCTCTTCCTTACATGACATCTTTATCCCCATCTTGCTCTAGGGGTCATGTGATTGATGGGATATGCTCTGTGTTAGTGTAGGATCTTTACCTTACAAGATACAACACCATGAAGCAACTGCTGTTGTGATGTGGTGCTATACAAATAAAACTGAATGTCATAGACACAGAGAGACGGAGAGAGACGAGAAGATATCAAAGAGACATAGCAATGTCAGAAAGGTGCTCACAGGGTGACAGCCAGCAAACAGACAGACGGATTTGGGTTCCAGGCAACGCTCTTCACAGCTCCGCCCACCTGGACCGTCTTAATACAACGAGACGAACAGACCTCCCAGAATCTGACAGAGCCATCATCACTTCCTGTGAACAGGGAGGAGAGAGATTACAGCCCCGCCCACACTCAATGAACCCATCCAAAGGATGGATGTTTTATTTAAACATCACCTTCAAACAGGGTTTTCGGTAAGTGCTCAGACCACAACACAGAAAACTCAAAGAAAAGAAGATAAAAATGAATATGGAGTTAAAAAAGATTAAATTTAGGAAAACATATCACAAATACTAGCAAAGATGTAAACAATAACTGAAAAAAGAAAAAGAAACAAAAACGATAAAAGACAACATCATGCATCTGAAAAGAATTGTTTTAATGAGCAGTTTAAAGGAAGTCTGAAAGCTGCGACCTTTATCTCCAAAACAGGTCGTTTTTAGGAAAAATTTCATAGACAGAGTCATGGATAGCATTATCACAGATACTCTGTAGCAGTACAGTTGGTCTTTACAAAACAGACTCCTGAATCAAATACTTATTTCCTGATACTAATTCAAAGACGAAGAGCTTGTTTTGGACTCCGCGTTTCCAATAAATACACCAAGGAAAGTGTAGTTGGATAAGACCACACAGAATAAAGCTGCTCTGTGCACAGACACAATTCGAGGTTATCAGGCTGAGGTCTCTGTGTTGGACAAAGTCAAAGCTGGGAACTATGTGAGAACTGAGCTGTGAGGACTCAAACCACAGACAGGATAAAAGATGGACAACTTCCAGGTCTGAAAAGTGAAGTTTCTAAACTCCATACCTTCTAATGACTACCAGGTGGTGATAGCTGTGGTCCTACAAAGTCACAAAGAAGGATTATCCATGATTCAGTCAGTGACTAACAGCTCGATGTCATTAAGCCACTGACTAAAAACTCAATAATTTGTTAGTCAGTGAACTGTCATCATGTCTGATTTTAAAACAGTAAGACAGCAACGACAGAATGCTCATTTCGAGACTCAATCGATGAAGCTGCCTGCATCTTTTACACACAGTCTGTGGTACAGGTGGCCGGTCAACAACCCTACCAGGGATCAAACACTTGACTCTCACTGTGAGCTTTACGCCACTCAGTCACAATGTCACCATTTTCTATTGACGTGTGAGTGGGGTCACCTGAGGCAAGCCACTGTCCTGATGGAGACACACTGATAGAGCGAACCAGACCGCTGTGACCTCGATAGACCTGAACACACAGATAAAGATGTGAGAAAGGGTTCACCACTTTTTGTTTGTGTGCACGTGTTCAGGTGTGTGTGCTGTACCAGGGACTGTGTGGTGGGAAATGGCTGAAGGTCCTTTGGTTTGGGAAGCTGGGGAATCAGATCCTCTGGATTCACATTCACCTGCATGCAGACAAACAGGAAATTATTTAAACCACATGCCTAACAGGGCAGCTCCAGCTTCAGGTAGTAGGACAGACTGAGAAAGGTTACCCTCATCTTCCTCTGTCGTGGGCACAGATAAAGGTCCAGGCAGCGTTCAAACCTCTCGTGGATGAAATGAGAAAATGCTGGAACCTGACGGAGGCTCGAGTACTTCCTTGGAACAAACGGCAACTTCCTGTCTGCCGGATCCTGCTGCTCCCACAGTGCTCGCTACAGACAGGTGAGGCAAGTGAGGACAGACAGACGGAGGGGGAGGGGAGAAAAAAAAAAAAGTGTGTTTGAACTCAGTTCCATCTACCCTCTGAACAGAAACCAGGTGAGGCAACGCATTGACAAACCTCCTCGTCAGTGAAGAGATACTCGGGCGGTGGGTTGTAGGACTCATGGTGACCAGGTAAAGGGATTTTGGGGGCGGGCAGGTGCATCCTATGTCTGGCCAGAATGGAAGAGTCCTCGCTGGCCCACAAGTCGTAATACCGCCCCCTGCCATCGTCCTCTACCCGCCGAGGTTTGATCCAACCCATCTTTATGGCATGGACCAGTTTGGACACCTGCAGACAGTTGAGTCAGACCGGTGAGTTACAAACAGCTGAGAGCCGCCAGGTGAGTCAGGTGAGTCAGGTGCATTACCTTCTCCTTCTCTGTGAGCGAGGGGATAAAGCTGCGTTTGTCTGCAGGTCTGTTGGTGACGGGATGAATCATCACATCACTGCTGAAGAATTCCACCACTGGCTGCGGAAGAGGGGTAAAGATCATAGACAGGTAGCCAGTGTGTTCTACATTTTTAAGCCACGCTCACTTCTTGCTAGCTGGTCTGGGACATGTGGTAATTAAAGGGTGGATCAAGCAGGTAAACTGGAACCCCGGTGTCACTCTGTGAGGGCATACCTCATACTCATTGAAGTTGACGTCTCCAAACTGTCCTCTCTGCAGACGGTTCACCAGCTCCACCTGATCATCGGACAGCAGAATGTCACTTCCTGTCTGCTTGTCATGTACCGTTCTCCTGCAGACAGCAAGCTGTTAGCTTCATCAGCATTCACTATCAAACCTATGAAGAAGTTAGCATCATGCTAACCGCTCACCAGTACTCCGGGTTCTCCATCTTATCCAAGAAGTCATCAAGCTCATCCTTGTTCCTTATTGGCTTGTAGATTTTTTTCCCATCCAGATTGTAGCCAATGTGAGGGAAATCTTTGTACCACTCCATAGGAATGTTCCCCACTGTGTTCCTGATATCCTGAAGGACAATGTGAGCGTGAGAAACCACCACAGGATGGAGAGAGGAACAAAAGAAAAAAATCCACCAACGAGAACATGTATAAAGGAACATGTATGCTGTACAAAACATGTTATATTGTAGCCACTTCAGCAGGACAGTTGACAGGAGTTTGTCTTAGTTATGCTCACATATATCACAAGGCACATCCAGCAACACAGAACACAGCATAACGAAGCAAAATTCCAGAGGAACAGATCAGACATATAAAAGCAGTGTAGTCCATAAGAACATCGGGGTGGATCCATCTTTAAAGTATGCTTTAGTGCATGAGGTTCACTTTATACTTCAAATGCATGACACACGCGTATAGTTTCAGTGCATAATAGACAACACTGATGAGGGTCTAGAGTGATGTGAGCCAGATGCTTACAATCTCAGTGCTCGAAGACCTTGATAATAACTGCAGTGAGAGCAGCAGGCCTGCAATCACTTTTTTCCCAAACTGAATTCAATTTTATTTATGTAGAACCAAATCACAACAACAGTTGCTTCAAGGTGCTTTATATTGTAAAGACCCAACGAAAACACAAAAAATAAAAGAAAACCCCAACAATCCCCCTATGAGCAAGCGCTTTGGCAACAGTGGGAAGGAAAAAAACTCGCTGAGGTCAAATGGCCCAGGATGTGAGTGGGCTTCAAGAAACTTAAAGAAGTCCAGACGCTTTTCTTTCCAAGCTTCTTAGACTACCATGACCTGGATGACTGAGAACCTTCACAGACATGGTACTATAAGGTCATTAAGATAAGATGGGGCTTGATTATTCAAGGCCTTGTATGTGAGGAGCAAGATTTTGAATTTGATTCTGGATTTAACAGGGAGCCAATGAACAGAAGCCAATATAGGAGAAATCTGCTCTCTTTCTAGTCCCTGTCAGGACTCTTGCTGCAGCATTTTGGATTAACTGAAGGCTTTTCAGGGAGTTTTTAGGTTATTAGTTTTTAAATAACAAATTACAGTAGTCCAGCCTGCATGAACTAGTTTTTCACTCTGAGACAAGATGTTTCTAATGTTAGAGCTATTGTGCAAATAGAAGAAAGCAGTTCTACATATTTGTTTAATATGCAGGAAGGACATATCCTTTTTTTAACACCGGTCCTGTCTGGCAAGCATGATCTGAATGCTTTGCTGTACCAAACACATTTGTTTTCTCAAGAAGAGCACTATGGACTCTCTGAAGGCTCTCTTGTTAATCCTTTTATTTTATTATTCATATTATTATCTGCATGGATATTATGTTGGGTGAAGGCCAGGTTGGTAAAAGACAGAAGAAAGCAGAGGAATAGAAAAAGAAAAGAGACAGAAAGAAAGAGAGAATGAAGAATGGGGATGAAACACAGACATACTGAGCGTCCAACTGCTGATCTATAACAAAACACACTCACTCACTCCGTCCACAGCCCCCCAAGAGTGCTGAAGACCCAAGGCCACACATCCCAATGACAACCATGCGTCCACTCCAACCGAGGAAATAGGGAGGCCCTAGACAGAGCTCCCACAGTCAAGGGTAGGTGTGACAGGGGCCAGAGGCAGCGGGTGGGCGGCCACCCCAGCACGAGCTATCCTAAGTCCCGGGCCCCTCGAGAACCATGCAACACCCGGGGGAGCCCCCCCCCCCCAAAAAAAATAACAATGTCCCAGAGGGACCGAGGGTCAGTGAGCCCAAGACCCAGACCTAACTACACACACAAACTGCAGTACCCAGAGTGGGTACTCCACCCTTTTCTGACTGAGAACCATGGCCTTGGACGGTGATTCTCATCACAGCTTTTTCAGGCTAATAAAGGTCAACATAGGGTGAAATAGAGCACTCTGAGCTTCACCCAGGATCTGTTGCGTGTAGATATGAGACTACAAAACTTTAGGTAAGCAGCTACCGACAGGTTTAAGGTGGAATGCTTGCTTACATGAGCTCTCATCATAAACCAAACACCTACACCTGACCTGCTGAGCACCAAAGATACCGCCAGCTGCGTTTTCACTCCAGTATATCCATCGATCAGCGAGAGATTCATAATCACTGACTCAATAGACACACACAGACTGCAGCAAATTCCTGGTAGGAGACTGACAAAACTATAAGAATTAATGTGAGGGAGCGCACAAAGAAGTGGGAAAACGTGATGGCCAATTATGTGTCCATGCATCCACCCCCCCACCCCCCGCACGCATGCGAGAGCAAGGACCAGGAGCGAAAATGTCCCAGCTTCTTATCAGTGTGCATGTGGCTAAAATTGCATACACACACCAGACACGAGCATAAGAAAAGTAATGACAAGCACACACATGTATAAGATCAGATCACCTCTTCATCTGAAGAGTCGCGTTCATACTCATCTTCCTTCTTTTCTTCACTCACTTCTCCCTCTGTTTTTTTCTTCATCTGCAGATGGAACAGAATTCAGGTGACGTTCTGCAGCAGAACACTGAGAACACTTTTAACAGCAACCAATCAGCAGTCAGACCAACACAGAGTTAAAACTTACCTGCTGACACTGTGCCTTGTCATCATCATCATCATCATCGGATCCCTCTTCCTCCTCAGAGTCACTCCCAGAATCCTCCAGTCCTGAGTAGACACTGTCCTCGCTATCTGATAGATCATCATCCTCATCTTCATCAGCAGGTGTCCTGTTAAAGTTGAAGATCTGAGAAGGAAAACCCAGAATTACCCAGACTCAATTTAAAAAGCATCTGATTTTAGTTAAGATTTCCAAGAAGAGTGTAATTAAAGATCAGAAAAATAAAATCTGCGAATCGTTAGTACAGGCTAATTACCTGTGCTAAAGATTCTGGGAGTGAGAACACACACTTAGAAAAACATGTTTAAAGCCAAATCAAACAACAACCAGCAACTACAAGCAAAACATGTAAAATGAGGAAAACCTGCTCTACTCTGCTCAGTAATGACGTCACTCTGTGCAACACAGGCCTTCATGCAACGCTAATCGTACACACGTACTCTGACACACTACCTGCTGCAGTGTTCGTTCCGTTACAGTTTTGCTGCCATTTACGTCACTGCCTCCATGTTGGATCGTTAGCTCTGGGTCGGTGGGGTTGCTCCGACAACGCGAGTTAAAATCTGAGTTGAGGAGGCGTTCCTTCTAAAACTCCGACATTATAATGGAACCCCAACCCGAGGCTGACATCACACATGTGCACAGAGGATGGTTCTGTGTTTATTTTAGAAGCAGCAACGGCCCGGTCCGGTCTCATGGCTCATGTCTCACTCCGTATCTGCTCTGAGAGCTAAACGGCAGCCTGCCCCCTGTGTTAGCATGCTAGCTCGTTGCTAGCATGTTACCAGATCTTCATCACTTTCCTCCTCCTCCTGTGTGTGTCTCACCTGGCTCTGCTCCTCTTCCTCTTCTTTACTCCTCTTCATTGCTGTTTTCTCCCCTGCTTTCTTCATCTCTTCTCTCCGGTCGCTCCACGCGTTTCTGTC
>VVHJ01041027.1:1830-17914 GCA_015107715.1 Tylochromis polylepis | reverse complement strand
AGGGATACCTGGATGGTATCTCTCTCTCTCTCTGTGTGTGTGTGTGTGTGTGTGTGTGTGTGTGTGTGTGTGTGTGTGTATTTTAATTGCACATGGCCTTGTTTTGAGTCAAATCACATGTATTTTGTTGGTCTTTTGGCTGTATTTGGCTGCGTTTTCTTTCTTTGCAGTGGATCCCTAATTAGTCTGCTCTGTTTTGTTCATGTGGTGTTTATTTCTTATGTTGTAGTGTATTGAGCTCTTAAGTCCACCATGAAGGTATCTGTTTGAACTGAGAGGTAGCTCTACATGAGCAGGGGCAGGTGAAAGGAACAGGCTGGCAGGCAGATAAAGGCTCAAGTGGAGGTTGAAAAGCACAAAGGCATAAAAAAAAGCCTGTATATTTCTTTTGGGACATTTTGCCACTGACTTACAAAAAAAGAATGGGAAAGAGAGGAGGGGAGTGTAACATGCACCAAAGGTCTCCTGACAATGAATTAAACTGTGGACGCTGTGATCATGTTGCATGTACTATGGGGTGCCACAGATACTACTAGCCCTTGCATGTACCTATGCTTGTGCAGGACTAGTTTTGTCTTGATGTCTTTTGAAAATCAACCCATATTTTTGACAGGTCTGATGATCAGAATCAGCATCATGTAGTTGTTTATAGCTTTTGTGTCATTCCATGGGGGGGGGGGAGAATCAGTGGGCTGCATCGGTAAATCATCAGGGAATCATTGTGGTAGTCCCTCCACAGGAACCAATGTCAGTGATTTCAACTTGTGGACTAGGCAGTGATGCCATGATTGAGCAAGAAGTTTGGTTTTTTTTGTTTCTCACTGACTGATTCAGCAACGCATCTGTGATAAAGCGGTATTTATTGTACAATCAGTGATAGAAATGACAGATGTATTTATATTGAGAGGGGTGATTGGGTTTTTAAAGTTCTTCTTAGAAGACAATAGCCTTAAGGCACCGCTGGGATTTGAACCCAGGATCTCCTGTTTACTAGACAGGCGCTTTAACCAGCTAAGCCACGGCGCCACTGTGATGGATCCAAGTCAGGTGATGGAGGGAGGAGTACAGCCTTAGGCCATCTGGTGGCTGAATATAGAACAGCAATTAATGCACAGTTTTGGAAAACTGATGGGGCCAGGTGTGGCTGATGCTCTAAATACTACAAGACCCATAATCCTCCTCCAATAAGTTCATGTAGTTATGGGGAACAAGCCAAGTAGAGATGCAAATCAGATATTCTGCAAATAAATGAAATGATATCTCTCTCTGTGTGTGTATGTGTGTGTGTGTGTGTGTGTGTGTGTGTTAATTGTGTGCAGCTGATTCTGCTGCACACAATTATGTCCTCTGGAAAGGTTCAGTGCTAACGCAGTAAGTGGTGGCACTGTGGTGTACTGGTCATGAAAAATATAACACATATGAGGCTAATTTGCAGTGCATGGCCCAAGTTTCAGGGTGTTACATCATATATTTGCCAAATGTAGTGAAAATTTGACATGAAGAAGTAGACCGAATGCAGCAGCCGTGAAGTCTTCTTCAAGAAGTGAATATGTTTACATGTCCTTACTTTTGAAGATGTGGAACAGTGGTTTATTCCAAGAAGTTAAAGCACAACACTGCCCCACAAATAAGCTGCAGTTGTGTTGATTTAAATACAGTTTCTGTACTATTATGTTGAAAGTGTTACTGAATGCCATCCCTGGTTTTATTAGGCTGCTCCACTATTGTTACTGTTGTTACTCTTTCCTAATGACTTGGCTAAACAGATTTCAGCTTTCTACTTCCTGCTCTTTAGTTATTTGAATCGATTGGTCTGTAAATATAACTACTTACCAAAAAACAGATACTGTAGATGCACTTTAGAGCATTGCTGAGTTGATATTCAGTCTCCAGATTTGTGTCTTTTTTTCTCCCTGATTTCAGCACAGGCAGCTCACACCTAATACCGTTTTTGTTATGTGTTCAATCTAGGTCACGATGTGAATGGCCAGCATCGGTTTATCCAATGATTGAGACCAGCACGCCGACCATGTTGGACAGAACTGAACAGGCACACTGCACTGTGTGCTGCTGCACTCTGGCCAACAAAATCCTGATGGTGCTCTTCATGGTGCTGCTGATCTTTGCCACCTTGTTTGGGAATCTGGTGACTCTTGCTGTGGTTCTGGGAACCAAACACTTCCACACACCACAGGGATACCTGAAGGCATCCCTCGCTGTGGCTGATCTGGCAGTGGGAATATTTGTGGTGCCGCTTTCCGTTTACGCTGAGGTTTATCTCATGGTAACTGACTCGGCACCGGAGTGGACCTCATATAACTCACAATCAGTAAGTTTTCACCCATGCAACATCATCGGCCCCATCTTTGCTGGGTGCACTTTGGTCTCCATTACTACAATTTTCTTTCTGACGATCGAGCGAAGCATCGCCGTGCTCAGGCCTTTGCACAAGGACTCAGTGATTACTCGTAAAAGGACCACGATCCTAATTGTCCTCTCCTGGGTGGGAAGTTTCTTCTTGGCTGTGTGTCCGATAGTTTTCAGCAGTGAGATTGCTTTGGAGTATAACTCCTGCAGCCGAATGTGCAACTACGCTTTGGGTACAATTGGCAAGTTCCCCAGCCAGGCCTGGAACATTCTCCTCCTCTTCCCTGCGTTTGACTTCACCCTCCTTGGTGGCACAGTGGTCATTAACATCATCTCTCTTTCCAGCATCAGGCAGCACTCAAGACGCAGGAAACACTTGGCTGAGAGTGAAAGCCAAAGCACAACCAAACCCACATTCTCAGATATTAAAGCAGCAAAAACCATCGGGACTCTAACTGTGGCTTTCACTGTATCGTTCACTCCAATTGCTGTCTTTGTGGTCGGGAACGTTTTGGGGAATAAATGGTGCAACTTTTCCTTTTTCGCCTTCTGGATTTTGGCTACCAACAGTTGCTGGAATGTCATTATTTACAGCGTGAGAGATCAGAAGTTCAGGCTGCGGGCACAGAAACTGCTGATGCCTTTCCATAGAAAAAACACCACCAAAACTTAAAATCGCCAAGGACCAACGTCAAACACGAGGAGGGCCGCGTCATTTAGATGGTTGTTTTTTGCACAAACTCTTTGTTCAAACACATTGTGAGTCTCTTAAGGGACATACCTGCATGTCTTGTGCATTGCTGTTGTGAAATTACAGTTTATTTTTACATCAGTAAAAAGCATGGGGCTTTTTCAGATCACAGCTGTTTCTCTCTGTGGGCGTTTGTCTTGTTTTGTGAAACATTAAAAAAACTGAAGTCTGTTTCGGTTATTGGAATGATTGTTTGCCTGAGTGTAATTAATTAAAACCTGATGAAAACCAAAACAGTTTGTGCATGTTATCTTTGATACCACAACATCAGAGTTGCCAGTAAGACTGATGTTGATTCCCAGTGAGATACTTCAACATTAAGTGATCAAGACTGAGAGTATACAGCGGGGTTGCCATTTTAGTTCCTCCAAAGGCCCCGCTGAGAATCACATCAAAGGCCAGACATGCAGTATTTAGTTTGCTGACAATCAAAAATATATAGATCATATATCCCTTTCGAACTTTTCTAGCCTTTATAACATTTGGTCAGCAAAGAAGACATTTGATCATGTGAGATGGAGCTGAGCCTTCTGCTATGAAACCGACTGCTTCTGCAGCACTATCGCTCTGAGAGTACTCTGCTATAATTTCATGCCTCTTTTTACTCCAGCAACTTAAAAAAGGGCACAGGCTCTCTTCTCTGTCTATGACTCTCTATCTTTGCCGTTGTGTGGATTCAAACATCAAAGTTGCTATGGCAAAAGGATTCCAAACACTTTTACATTTGGCAAAGACGTGGACTACTCAACTTCAGATGAGGCTGTCCGCCTTCAGCATCAGCGTTAGTCTTTTTTTGTTGTTGTATTCTGAATTACGTGAAGCTATTGTGCAGATGTGCCTGTTTAGTTTGGCCAGTTCATATCACAGTGCAGAGTCTGGCTACAAATGTGTCAGCTAAATTTGATTAAATATAAAATACTGTGGTGAGCTTAAGAGAAAGGAGGAGACAGAGATCTCTATTTTGACCTGCAGTTCCTGTGTACACTGCTCAACTACAGGAATGCAGCTTTAATAGCATCACACCCCAAACAGCACAGTGATTAGATGTCATTGACTAGTACAACAGTCTCAGTCATGGTGGTCACAGCTAGCCACACTCAATGCGGAACAAACAGCTGCAATTAGGTTATAAATTAACAATAACAATGCTAGAGCAACACAAGATAACTGGAATAGCTGTTATAACATTGTAAGATAACACATGAATGCCAACATGAACAGTCCCACGAGTCTTTGGGTTAGTGGCTCCTCCCCTTGGCCTGCTACAACATTAAATATCTCAAATGAAATAGAGGCTGGATGCAAAACATGATTTAAAACATGTACCACACCTTTATAAGAAATAAGAATATGCTATAAACCACCATCAAGATAAGGTAAGATTTATTGCCATACTGAGTCTCTTAATGATGTCTGAGGTTACGAGAAGTTCTATGACCTTTTCAGCGGTGAGTATTGTTAAAGCTACACAAGCTTGTTTCCACCAATGAAAAGACTTTAGCCAACCAGATGTCAAAATTTAGACTTACTAACTTAAACTTAGCCGTAAGTTGAAATTTTAATATGATAGTCCAGAATTTTGATTTATGAATAGCCATGTCTGTTTGTTTTTTTCAGTGGCAGAAACAGGTTTCCATATAAAGAAGAAGTTTGGTTGTAATTTTGATAAACACTCAGTACCCTGTTGGGGACTGCTGCATGGATGGAGGCTAAGATCCCAGAATGCCACACAGCGAAACTCCTTGCTGTCATTATTTTAAATAAAGAAACATTAAAGTCAAAGCCTGATTAAGCTGTAGTAGTTTAATAGCAGACTTTGGACTTTATGCAGTCATGTGGTCTTTGGAGACAATATATCTGCTTCAGTATTCAGTAACTTGAAAGAACAGGAGTGCACACACACTTCCTCATGTTATTTGTTATTCAGGCAATTTTGCTGAATCACAACCCAACATTTATCACAAAACAACTTTTCATTCTCCGGGAAACGGACCAAAAATTTAAATATAATAAAAGGGATGGGGTGGCTGAAATCAGCAAGTGAAGCAGGTTTAAAAAAGAAAAGAAATGAAAAAGCCTAAATGTGCACCATTTGCATTTAATACGAAAGTGTGGGTTCGAGAAAAGGAATGAGAGTGAGGTGAAGAGGTAACAAATGACATCGTTTTCCCCTCTGGTGAAACTAAGCATTGTTTCTAGTTGTTCTGACTCTAAAACTGCAGACGTAAGCAGTAGCAATGAAAATGAGAAATAGTAAAGTTTTTGCTTATTTATGCATATTTAGGAACAGCATTTTTTTTAAAAATAGTTTGATTCAAACAGATATTCTTTGAATCTGTGATGTGTGCTTACTTCAAAAGCTTTTAGCTCTAAACGGCCTCCATCGCACAGAAGCCGCAATTGAAAAATGAACGAAAACTACTGTGTGAAAATTACTGTGGGAGTTATCAATTCCAGCAACAGAAACTGCTGAGTCACAGTGTGGAGGAATAAAAAACCCCAACAAAAATTAAAAAAAAGAAGGTCAGAATAAAAAAGAGAGAGATTAAAGAAAAGAGAAGTTGGCATCACTGTCCTTGACTAACATTAATAAGGCTGACGCTGAAGTGGTTTTGGAAAGAAAAACAGGAGGAGGAAGAAGGCTTAATATAAAAAGACGACTGAAACAGATGGAGGCAAAAGATGAAGAAAAAAAAAACAGTCACTGATCATCAGGTCAGCACAGCACTCCAGAAACATGTCACTGTTGGCCTGTTCTTTCAGATTCAGTCCCAGGTCTGAGGCCAAAAACAAAAACAAAACAAGCCAAACATGTCATATTTTTGGACAAACCTGATTAGATTAGGCATTTCTTCATGGTCTCCTTTACTCCCTGTTAACACAGTTGCTTGGTCAGCAGTATTGTGCTGTTTTATCATCTGTCATCATCAGTTTGAGGATGTTGTTATTATTATTTTGCAAAATGTAACCCCGTGTGCATTTTCACAATCTCACCCTCATGTGAAGAAAGATGAGGTTTTTGTGGGAAAGGTGGGGCTGTGCCACAAACATATAGCTTTCAGCATACCACCTGCACTTTTCTTTAAGTTCGCCCCTGCAACAAAGCGATCAGTTATCTCCCTCGGATTTTTTTTCTATGGCCTTTACTGTTAGTTAGACACTTTGATGTGTCACACTCTCATTATTCCCGCAGTCCACAAACAGCTACCAGCTCGGGGTTTCCTTTAATTAAAAAAGAAAAGAAAAAAAAAAGATTAAAGAGCTTTTAGAGTGTAGCATTTACTTCTGTATGAAGATATACATTGTGCTGTACACAACGTTGCTCAGCACACTTTTCCCTTCCATTAATTACAGATGAATATTGTGAGTAATAACTTTACTTGATGTTTGCGTTTGTGCTTTGGTGTCACCCAACACACTATGTTTGTGGGGCAGTACACAAATGATGTCTACTTGATTTTATCTTGATACAAACAAGTTTTAGGTTCAGGCAGAGCCAGATTTACTCATAAAACTAACAAATAATCCAATCTTAAATCACACACACAGCTCGTGCCACACAACAGTGAGTGGCCAAAACTAAACTAAACAGTCAGGGTACTTAGAATGAACAAAGCATCACTGTTCAGGCCCACCACGTTGCAGTCAGGAAACCACAACAACTTCCTGTAGCATTTCCACTGTCTAACATCAAAATGGGAAAAAAGGAAAACCAAGGTTAGGCCACTCTAAAACATACGGTTCATATGTACAGTGTGCAATATACTTAACACAAATGCTTTGTATGATTACCAAAACAAACAATAAATTAGGAATCTTTATCTTGTATTAGAAGGCAAATTAAAACCATTTAAAATTGTGTACACTGAGCAGCACGTGTGCAGTAGCCTATCAGCCTGGGATACACGCAGGCAAAGCAGCAGTCTAACCTGGACATCTGAAAATTAAAGTGACGCATAATATGTCCCTATGACTTAACTAAATGCCTTTATAGTACCTGTCCCAAGATTAGGGCTCCAATCTAAAAGGTAACACAGGAAGAGGCGGCTAGGTTTGCTGTGAGCTTGAGATAGGAATGAAAAGTAGGTCCTTCTCCAAGCACCACATCGACCCAATACAAGACACTGTTTTCTGTGACCTCTCTCTTCAACTACAAAACCCAAGTCAGTCTGGAAGAGCTCCAGACTCCAGGCTCCACCTCTCACATGGGACAATCTGTGACATGGTGTATTTTGCGTCACTGAATTTTATCTCATGCGAGAAACCTGCATGGGAGTCTAAACTGAATAAATAATGGAATAAATAACACATCACAATAAATAAATATGTTTTGCCGCTGCCATGCTCACACACACACACGAACCATGACCCCAAAACACTCCAAAGAGGAGACAACGTGCATAATAAAATATGGATTTAACACTGGACATAAGATCATGCAAGACTTTAAAAGCACACAGGTGAAAGAAGAAATCAGATCAGCTTGAAGCAAAACTGAAAGAATCTTTCATGTGACATTTTGATTCCTTTTTTTGTCAAGACTCTGAGTCAGTTAGCGCCCATGAATCATGCTGACAGCGAGCGCTCGCTGCAAATCATCTCCAGAGGTTTGAAACACCTGGGGCTGCAGGTGGGTGAGGGATAACTGAGCCAAATCACAGGGGAGAAACTTTCATGACAAGTAGAATATACTTTTCTTCAACACAACAGACTGTTATCACCTTGATGCCGGCAGTCTTGTTTTTCAGTTTCGCCTGCATTTAGGCGGGAACTGGTATCTCAATCATACAAAAAATGAATGATAAGATATATCAGACTGATCTGAGCACCTGAAAATGAACAAACACATATGGTATTTTGATGAGGTGTATAGAGTATGAGCAGGCTATCCGAGGCTATCCTGATGGAAAATGCAAAACAAAATGAGCTAGAGCATCAAATACGCTGGAAGAAACTTTTAGAGTAAATAAAGATGCTGGTAGTGGATAATACTTTTTGTGAATATCAACATGTAACTCCTGTGTGAACATTTTGATGAATGAAAAGTGGAAAAAATGCTGCCAGGCATCATGAATCTCAGTGTGTTATGAAACGAGTACGACAGGAGTGAAGCATCCAAGGCTGCATGTAAACATTACCAACCGCTGCTGGAAGTGGAACCCTTTCTCGAACTTGCTCCTGACTTCAAAGATAATATTCATGTATTCTCCGTCTTTTTCCTTCTTTGTTATTTGCAACACAATTTAATCGCACGTTCAATTATTGTTCTTATTTCCATTTTAGCACTTTTGTGTTTGTCTGGTGGCAAAATCAAATGTCAGCCGTCTCCAAAACCAGCCACCACTTCCAAAGTCTGTCTGGAAGTCGCTTCACTTGACTCAGATAAAAATAAAAAAAATTGCACCAGTCTTGGTGTTATTTTCTGAAAGTTTCCCACCTACAATTAATCAAAAAATACTGAGAAACTTGATCTATATCTTAAATGTTTTTTTTATTTCAGCCCAAAGGGGTTTTCACACTGTAGTGTCAGTCATTCAGAAAGTAAATGTGTAGATAATTTATATTTGGTTCAAACTCGTTTCGTTTCTGCAGCTGCAGATTTCCCAGCGTTTGCAGAAGAAAACAGCAGGAGTGTCTCTGCTGGAGCTTTTCTGTCAGAATTCAAGGCTACAGCCAGTGGTTTAATAACATATAGTATATAGTACTATGCAAAAGTCATCTATCATTTCTTTATATTTTGCTATTAAAATTGAAAATTGGTTCAGCAGTTTATTGAAACATGTGCAAACATACATGGAAATACAGTGCATAAGACAAAAACAGAGTTTTTACTGTTATAATGAGCTTGAACGTGAATATTTAGCTTGACCATCTTTGTTCTTCAGCACAGCCTGAACTCTCTTAGTCAGCTTTCTTGTAAGTTCTTTAAGTAGTCTTCAGGAATACTTCTCCAGGCTTCTTGAAGGACATTCAAAGATCTTCTTTGCCTTTTGCTCTTTTCCCTCTCAAATGAGCCCACGTTGCTTCAATAATATTAAGGCCAGAGCTCTGGGGAGGCCAATCCATGACTGGTTGTGTTTCATTGTGTGTTTTTTGTATACAGGTATGCTTTTACTTCACTGGCAGTGTCTTGGGGATCATTGTCAGGCTAAAAAATGAAGGTGTTGCCAATCAGGTACTGTCCAAACGGGATTGCATGGTGGATCAAAATCTGATGGTACTTTTCTGCATTCAATCAAACATCTAAAATTTGGATTAATAAAACTTGTTGCGAATGAGTTTCAGTGCAGTTCTTGTGTAATTCAGCATACATCAGCCTCTTCTCCCTGTTTCCCTTCCTTAAGAATGGCTTCTTGACACCCACCCTTCCACTGACACCATTTCTAATGAGGTTTCAGTGCACAGTAGGCAGATCAACTGAAGCCAGATTCAGCTCTCAGGCCCTGTGTCAGGCTCGATTTTTTTCCCCCTTTTTCTTAAAGACATGACTTTCAGATACTTGTCACCTGCTGTTGATAGTTTTTTAGGCCTGTCACTTTTATCCTCCACTTGTCCAGTTCCATCAATTTTTTTTAAAGGACACTACAGACCATGCTGAGATATGCAAGGTTTTTGGCTAATATGTCTGTCAAATAGTGTTATCCTTAACATTTTTTTTTTGTTGATACTGTTGACAAAATGGGATCAAATTGTGTGTTTTTGTAACAGGCTGCTATTAACAATGTGCCTTGAGATACAATTTAAAGTGCTTTGCTAAGTTGTCAGTTATAGGAAGACAACACTGATTCACTCCTTGAGTTTTTAATGCTTGAATGACTCATAGGTCAGTCTTAAATAGCTTAACAAACAAAATACATTCCTTTCAAATGTCTGCTCAAGACCATTTTAAAAAATCACAAGTCTGGCTCCTTGGAAGCCAAATATAAAGAAATGAGAGGGAGCTTAAGATTTTTCCACATTATTTTATTTACTTTGAGCTCTTGTTGCTGATTATAACATATGGATATTATAGACCAAGCCCAACTTAGTTTGCACACATATATAATTTAATATAAACATGCAAAGACGTGATTGTTTTTGCTCACAAAGGGATATAGTGGTTGCTACCTGGTCTATCAAATGTAACTCCTCCTGGACTTTAGATTTAAATTTAACTTTCTTGGCACAGCAATGTAGGCTTTCCATCCATGTAATGCATGAACCCCGCAAAATGGGAGCAGTTGGGAGCTTTCTCTAAGAAAAGTACTTCATGCTGAGGGTACAAAGGTTTCTGAGAGAAACCCCATGCAGAGAGCAATAACTGTACAGCAGGGGCTCTTTGTGTTTTATTGAACAGACTGCTGATGACGACGGAGATGGCTGCTAAAGACCAGTTCAGTAATCGTCACTTTGGACCTGTTTCACAAAAAACAAACATAATGTTCCACCTTTCACAATAATTTTGGCTTGTGAAGATCCGATAAATCTTTAAATCCTGCAGAGCTCTCATATGCTGCAACACATTACAGTTCACACCTTTATTATAAGGCTCAAAAATCTACAGCAAGAAATTTCTACACCCACAAGATAAATAATTACCAGAAGAATAATGTTTGACAGAAGCTAGCCTTTCCCATCCACCTATCACAGGATTTGTTTGGCAGCTCCAGAATCCTGTAATAGACGGATAGACACATGCCTGTTTGCAGTTTTAAAAATAGGTTGTAAAATACTGGTGAGGACTTAATCAAGAAACAATGCTCAATGTCACAAACCTCGCATCACAAGCTAGCGTAAGCCTGTTTTTGGAAACATGAAGCATTTTTTTAATGGGTAAAGGCTGTTCCCTTAAAGTTCCCATAAACATTTTTAGTCTCTGAGGAAAGCTGCTGTGATTGAAATGTGGCTTTTAAAACATAATACATCCAATACTGCCTTAATCCTTCATGACAGAGATTCAACAAGGTGCTGGAAACACTGACATGTATTTGACACACAGTTGCTCCATGAGGTGAATCTCGTGTTCTGTCACATCCCAAAGGTGGCCTGTTGGATTGAGATCTGGTGTTTGTGGAGGTCTATGTTGAGTACAGTGAACTTCTTGTTATGTTCAAGAAACCGGTTTGAGATGACTTGAGCTTAGCGACATTCTGCGATATCCTCAGATGATGGGTCCACTGTGGTTATAAAGGGATGGATATGGTGTTATAGTGGTACTGGTATTAACAGGCTTAAAGTGTGTTAAGTGAAGTCCTCCCACACCATTACCCCACTAACAGCAGTCTGAGCCACTGATAAAAGGCATGATGGGTCGCTGTTTTTATGTTGTTTAAATCAAATTCTGACACTATCATCTGAATGTTAAAGCAGAAATTGAGACTCATCAGACCAGGAAATGTTCGTGTCCAGTTCTGATGAATTGTAGCCTCAGTTTTCTTTCTTTTTTTAGCCAAAAAGTAGCACCCAGATGTGCTATAGCCCACCTGCTTCAAGGTTTGATGTGCTGTGCATTCTCTTCTGCATACCTTGGTTGTAGCGAGTGGATATTTGAGGTAGTGTTACTTTCCTATCAGTTTGAAACAGTGTGACCATTCTTCTTTGACCCCAACAAGGCACTTATGTCCAGAGAACTGCCACTTACTGGATATTTGATCTTTTTCAGACCATTCTCTGTAAACCCAAGAGATGGTTGCATGGGAAAATCCCAGTAGATCAGCTGTTTCTGAAATAATCCGACCAGCTCGTCTAACACCAACAACCATGCCACATTCAAAATGACATTTTTTCCAAATTCTGATGCTCAGTTTGAACTTCAGCAATTCATCTTGACCATATCTACATCATTTGCTGCGAGGTAATTGGCTGGTTAGATATTTGCATTAACAAGGCAGCTGAACGTGTATCTGTTGTGCAATTACAAATATAAATTTAAAACTGATAGGTCAGACAGTTCTCATGTAAGAGGCATCGTTAATCTATGAAGCAATGACAGATGAAGTGTTAACCTTAATAATGTCATTATAATATCCTGCTGGCTGGGAGACCTTGGGTCTTGGCATTCATCTAGCTGTTACTTTAACATGTACAATCCACCTCAACATTTTAACAGAAAAAGCACGCAGCCCGTTCCAATAATTCAGCATCCAAACTCCCCAGATTCATGGGTTTAATCATAATGTATATTTCAATATTTTTATACAAAATTATAAATATGAAATTTTGCTGTGCTCCCACAGGCTGTTGCCAAAAAATATTACACTGAATAACACTGAATTTCTGCAAGAGGTTATATATACCAGTATAAACCATGCCGGTGTGCCGCGAGTGGGTATACTCAGTGGCAAACCCTGCACTCTCTCTGCTTTTCAGTAATTAAAAATGTATCAGAAAGTGGAAAAGTCGAGCAGAGATACATTCCACCTGCTGCCTGACTGCTGTAAAGTTAGGATGCATTAATGCCACCCTCATTTTTATGCATGTGTGATGACAGTTAATGTCAGCCACTGCATACATGAAAAGGTAATATTAATGTATACAGGTTTTTTTCGACTGCCACTGTGACAGCATTATGCAGCTTAAAAGCGGGAGCAATTGTGTGCAGTGCTTGTGCTGAACACAGGCTAATTTGCAAGCGCTAATCAAGCCACCAGACCCCCTAACACACAGACTAGGCCTATTTGGTCCCCCGCCAGTGATGACTCCCAATCTAATCAAATATCACTGTGTAGGAAAAGGCACAGTTCACAAAGGTACCACCCAGCAATCCACAAAACCCCAAAGAATCGCATGCTAATGTCACATGTATACACCCCCAGAGAACATGTATACATGCTCTGACATGTAAGAGCCCTTTCAGTGGCAGAAGGGAGGGTTACAAAATATTAGACAGGGGGATTTAATCTTGTGGTATCGCTGTGTGGGTTTGGTTTGTTAGTCTTGGGCAATTTCACAAGAGAATTACTGGCTCTATAAGTATTGAACAAGTGTTATTTAGAGCCCTGCGGCGTGTTTTGTGCCCCTGTACAATAACTTGTGTTACTTCACTGAATTCTGTGATCGACTGTTAATTAGTTTGGTTAAGCTCAGTTCATTCTCTGTGTCATCCTCAGCAATTCAAGACTTTATTGAGGTTTCTGTTACAGCATGGTTACGCTCATACAGACCTCCACACTTTGCTCAAAGTAGATTTATTACCATGTTTCATCAGCGTGGCTTTGTTTTTCACTCCCCTTGGAGTGAGAGGAGGGGTGGGAAGCCCACAATTTTCACCCTGAAGGAACACAAGGAGGGGAAAAAAAGCTATTTTTCTGCAACAGAGATGGAAAGGGAGAAGAAATACTTCTATGAAACTCATACAGCGTTTAATGACATCTTATGTGAATATGCTTGTTGTTTTAGACAAATATATTTAACTCTTCCATTTAACTCTGTTCCTTTAAAGTATCAGAGTTAAATGGAAAGAAAGTCACCTTTTTGAACAACAATTTTTTTGTTGACTTCAAATGTTGAGTTGTTTGAATAAAAGAAAAGGAGGAGGGGGAATGATTTGTGCATCAATCTGATAAAGTCATTCTGTTTTAAAGGGGTAAAAACAAGCTTTTATCCTGGCTATTGTTTTGGTTGTTCTTTGCTGGTGGAGAGAAATATTTTTTCTACTGAAAATTGCTGTTTTAATTCATTTTTTGTTCCCTGTAATTATTGTTTGTGCTTCTTTTTTTTTTTTTAAAGCAAATGTTCATTTTGTTAACGCATTTTATCAGGTTAAATAAGTTGTGTAAAATACACTTTTGCCATTAGCTAACATATCGTTACCATTTCACCATTACCTATGAGCAGTGTTGGCTATAATGTGTTACATTTCTCAGTAATGTAACTAATGTAACATGTTACTGTACAAAATTCTGTAATTACATTATAGTTACAATTAGGCTGTTACTTCCTGCACACTTGCATTACAGTCAGCTGATTTTAGTTCACGGGGAGGGGAACGGTGGGGTGGTCTATAGCTTTGGATCTGTAGAGATATAGACATTACTTTTATTTTTATTGCATGAAAGAACAAGCGCGCAATGGTAAAATGGAAACGGTGTCCAAGACAGAAACATCCGCATTGTGCAGCTATTGCGATTTCGCCTTTTTTGCAAGAATCTTGACAAACAGCAAGCTAACACAAAACTAGCTAAGAGCCCGGAGTGATGATGAAGCTGAGTGTATCCTGAACCCAGGGCTGTAGTTTCTTCAGTTGAATCTCTGTTGCGGTCGCTTTGAAGTCTCTTTGTACTGTCAGTTCATTGGTCACATGTAAACACTAGAAGAAAGATTGTGTGTGTCTTCATTCGGATAGGGATTCTCCTGCTTCCAGTGTTTGGCTCCAGGTGGAATGATGGTGTTGACAAATGTCATGGTCCTGTGACCCAGTTGGACTTTTTTGATTCTGGTTTATTTAATATTCTAAGGTTTGGTTTGTGCTCCATGTTTCCGTGGTTGTTGTTGTAGTTCTGCTTTGTATTTGTATTTTCTGGTCTTAGTGTCAAGTTCACGTGTCTTAGTCTGTGTCTCTGTGTTAGTTCCTGTTTTATTTTGATAGTCTCCCACCTGTCGCCTGTTCCCATGTTATCCTCTGTGTGTATATATTGTCTGCATTTCCCTCATTGTAGGTAGTGGTTTTGTCTCACTTTTTTTCCTTATTTGCTGTTTAGTTTTTGTTGCCATTTTTCCAGCATTGAAGCTGTGATTTTTAGGTCAGTTCTGTGTTGCAGAGTCCTGCGTTTTTTGGTCCACAACTCTGCCTGCAGCACACTTACACTGCAGCCATGATAGCAAAGCCACTCTCTCCTTTAGTTCCCCTCCACTGCGAAACTGCATTTTGGTTGAGGTGTCATTTGGAGTCATGCCAGCCGTCACAGCTTCATTAGAGTTTAAGTGGCGGGTTTATCAGGCAGTAAACTAGGGTTTGTTTTCCATTTGGACCTTTCAGTTTTGCAGTTGGTTTTGCTTTACTTCCACTCACTGGTAAGCTCACTCTCTGCCTTTTTACCTTTACTTTTCACCCACACCACCTGTGACTCTGTGCATAGCTGAAACATCCCTGCAGCTCTGACAAAACAGAATATTTTCATGGTAGTGAGAACAGCCTGAACAGAATAATTAAAGTCATTAATAAAAAATGTACTGGGTTACATAATGTGTATTAAGACTTGCGTATCATGACTTTGATATGTACCAATTTTAAAAAGTCCTGTGTGATGTTTGATTTGAGCTGGCAGATCATGGTTTGTATTAAATATGAAATAAAGATTTCCAATCAGTCCACATTTCCATCTGCTTGCTGCCTGTCTGAAGGGTTTCTTCCTTTGGAGGGGAATGAGCACAGCTGTTCAATAATCTAATCATACTACCAGTCAATCAAACGTGTCTGTCTAATTGAGACCCGAGTGCCTCTCATGCCAGCAGGAGCTCTGACTTTTTGCATCAGGGCACATCGGTTTGAAGACCCAAAAGCAGAGCACTGGTTCAGATGTCAGTGCAGAAGAGAGCAGGGTTTTTTTTTAACAAGTTTGAAACTGAATCATAAATGGGCTTAGGCTGACAGGAAATGGTGGCAGGCAGGATAAGAGGCAGGCAGATGGGTGCTGTGAGTGACACAGGCTCTCCATGAGATGGCTGAGAGAGACACTGTGGAAAGCTGTGGTAACTTATCTCCAACAGTCAGTAAATTTTTTTTTTCAGTATGTGAGTTGAGTCTGTGGGAATTTCCCAGATTTGATTTGTATAGATCAATTAAATTCGGCTCTACTACGGCTGTTGCGTCTATAAAAAAAATAATTAAATTATTAAACAAATTATTAAATCTTAAGGCTTACAAGTAACTAAGGCTTAGCTCGTGTCTCAAAACAAAAAATAAATGAATAAATAGATGGTTATTGTTATTGCTTTTATTTCAGTAGCTGTGCAATCATTGAGTTATTATTTAGTCATTCTGCCTCT
>VVHJ01041023.1:4996-25904 GCA_015107715.1 Tylochromis polylepis | reverse complement strand
CCACAATTGACAATCTGATAAACTCTATGCGAAGAAGATGTGTTGCACTGCATGAGGCAAATGGTGGTCACACCAGATACTGACCGGTTCTGAGTCCCCAGACCCCCAATAAAGCAAAAAACTGCACATTTCAGGGTGGCCTTTTATTGTGGGCAGTATAAGGTACACCTGTGCACTACTCATGATGTCAGATCAGCATCTTGATGTGGCACACCTGTGAGGTGGGATGGATTATCTCAGCAAAGCAGAAGTGCTCACTATCACACATTTAGACTGATTTGTGAACAATGTTTGAGAGAAATGGTAATATTGTGTATCTGGAATGAATTTTAGATCTTTAAGTCCATCTCATGGAAAATCGTAGCAGAAACAAAGGTGTTGCGTTTATATTTTTGTTGAGTGTAGCTATAGGGTTTCTGTTAAGTCAGAAAAACTGTCATGCCAAATTGTTTGAGACATGATTTGAAAGGTGATATAGTTTCTTGAAGTTTCTTCAGTTTGGACTATTTAGTTTGTGACTAAAGCTAAACCCAACTCTTACCCCAGATAGTTGTCAAGTGACCTAGCAGCAGTACAAAGGTTTAAAAGGTTAGATTTTGTAACAACATATTAAGTTACAAAATTATTAGCCTTTTTTATTACCTTAGTGCAGTGCTGGTCTCTTTAAGGTACAAATCACAAGGCTACAAAAAGCACCGCTTTTCAAGTTTACAACTCTAGGGATTGTCCCCATTGATGATTCACTATAACCTTAACAGGTTAATGAGGTATTAGATTTGTTTGAAAGTTTACATCACTAATAAGGCCTTTCAGTCTCTTTACCATGGACATACACATGTGTGTGTATATATACACATACATATATATCTACCTTTTTAAATATGAAATGCTTGCTCAAATGTAAGTTGACACTTTCTTTTTTTTAATTTACTTTTTATTGACGTTCAGCAATCAATGTACAGTATCGTATGCATCAACTTCAATAATTTGTTACAGATATCTTGCCTGCATGTCTTTTTTTCCCCCTTTCTCCTTCCTTTCCCTTCCCTTCCCTTCTTCTCTTCCCTTTTTTTGACAGAAAGAACATAAATACAAAAAAGAAAAAGAAAAAAGGGACGAACTTAACAAGAACATAAACACTTAGGACTGAAATTGAGTTACCAGTAATATACATGATATATTATCTAAGGTTAGCAAAGTCAAAGTCTGGCCTGTGTGTTATTATATAGTCCATCCATTTCTTCCAACGTGAGACACACAGGTCCCGCTTGTAATTCACAGCCGCTGTCATTTTCTCCATCCTGTAAATGTCCATTGTAACGTTCATGCTCCCACGTGAAAGCCATTTTTGTGTGAGGGCTTTTTTGCTTGCCACCATCAAAATACTAAACAAATATTTATCCTTCTTTGTCCATCATTCTGGCGTGAGTCCAAAAAATTAAGTTTTGCTTTCCAAAGGGAAATAACTTCCAAAAATCTTGTGTATTGCTACATGTATTCCCTTCCAATCATTTTTAATAACATGACAGTCCCAAAAAATATGATAATGATTTGCATTTGTATTTCCACAATTTCTCCAGAAAGCTGGGGGGTTGCCTTCATAGTGAGATTTTTGGTAAGGTGTAATAAAATATCTTATCAGGCTTTTCCAACCAAATTCCCCTCAGCTCTGTGAGCTGCTATATTTCCATTGGTATGCCCATATTGTTATCCACTCTTCCTCCGTTATATCTATTCCTCCCTCCATTTCCCATTTTGTTTAAATATATAGGGTCGAGTGTGGTTTCATGTTTATTAGCCCTTTATACAGGCCCAAGATAATACCTCTATCTTTGTTTGAGCTGTATGCCCTTTTAAAAAGGTCTAACAGCTGTTTGCTTAATTCAGCCTAAGATTTTATCTTTTTACTGACGAAATGCCTCATCTGTAGGTATCTATAAAAATCCCGTGTTTCTAGTAAATATTTTTCTTTAATCTTTTCAAAACTGAGTAGTGTACCTTCCTCCATTACCTTACATAAAGCCGTTAATCCTTTATTTGTCCAATCTTTGAATCTAGTGTCCAATTTATTTGGAGCAAAATGTGTATCGTATGCACACCACTTAAGAATTGCTATATCTTCTTCTAGTTTATACTCTTTTATTACTATTTCCCAAATTTTAAAAGTCAGCTTGATCCATGGATTTTCAATAGTTTTTATAAGGTCTTGCAGGCTACTGTCTACTATAATTGCTTGCATGAGAATGGAGGTCAGGCCCTCCTCAATGCCTTTCCACTGAGCATCACATGAGGGATTACACCAACATGCCTTAAATTGTGCTGCCCAATAATAATCCCTGAGAGAATGAAGGCCCCACCCCCCTTTTCCTTTAGCCAATTGTAAGGTTTTAAATCTAATTTGAGGCCTTTACCTCACCATATGTATCTGGACAGAGTTTTGTCCCATTCATTAAATTGTTTTTGGCTTATTTCTATTGGCAATGTTTGAAACATATATAATAATTTGGGTAGTATATTCATTTTAATCGAATCTATTCTTAAATTTAAACTTAGATATGGGATTAAGTTCCATCTCGCTATATCTTCCTTGATTTTCTTTTGTATTGGTGAGTAATTTCGTTCTAATAGTTCTGTGAGATCCTTTGGTATTATAACTCCCAAATATTTAAAATACTCTGTTTGCCATGCTAAATGATACTTACTTTTAATTTCCTCTGATGGATTATAATTGTATTTAAGCAGTCGTGTTTTACTTATATTAACTTTATATCTCGATAATCGACCAAAGTATTCAAATGATCGCATTAGTTTAGGTAGAGAGTTTGCTGGTTGACCCAAAAATATTAAAATATCATCTGCATAGCAGGCTAACTTATACTCCTTCCCATGGATATTAAGGCCTTTTATTTCTTTGTTTAGCCTTATATATTGAGCCAATGGTTTCAAGTATAATGCAAATAATAATGGTGAACACGCACAACCCTGCCTTGTTTCACTTTCCAACATAATACTGTTTGATAAACAGCCATTAACTTTAATTCTAGCGCTATCATATACTGCCTGTATTGTCTTAATTATTATTTCATGTAAGCCAAATCTATATAAGACTCGATAAAGAAAGCTCCAGTTCACTGAATCGAATGCTTTTTCTGCACCGATACTGATTACCATTGCTTCTATTTTATTCTTTTGAATTCTTTTGGTTAATAATTTGTAATGTCCATCGTACATTATCTTGTTTTTGGCGCTCTCGAAAAAAGCCTGTCTGACCATTATGTATTAGACTAGGTAAGAACTTTTCTAATCGTCTAGCCATGATAGATGTAAACAGCCTACAATCTAGATAAAGAACAGATATTGGTCTGTATGACCCACATTCTAATTTCTCCTTATTTTCTTTTGGGAAGGCAGAACTTATTGCTTTTTTCCAAGTAGGAGGTGCTTGTGGCTTCTTTAAAACCCAATTCAGTGTGGGAAGCATCACTGGTATTAACTCTTCTTTCAACTCCTTATACCATTCTGTCGTATACCCATCTATCCTGGTGATTTCTTTAATTTGACTTTACTTATTGCTATTCTTACTTCCTTTTCTGTTATATCCTCAATCATAGTTTTATTCTGTTCTGTGTTCAACACTGGCAACTCAAGAGAGTCTAGAAAACTGTCCATTTCAGCTATACTGCTCCCTGCCTTATTAGCACAAAGAGTCTTATAAAATGTTTCAAAGGCCCCCTGAACTTTGCATGATTTATTTTTTATTATTTTTATTACTGGATCTTTGATTTTGTGGATTGTATTCTGTGCTATTTTCTTTTTAAGTTTCCAGACCAAAACTTTCATTGCTTTAGATCCTCCTTCATAATACCTTTGTTTTAGAAACATTAGATTTTTTAAAATTTCGTGTGTGGTCACATCATTAATTTCATTTCTTGTTTTTATGATTTCTTCCAATATATCCTGTGTTGTTTTTATTGTTGTTGTGATTTGGCGCTGTATAAATAAAACTGAAGTTGTCTTGAATTGAAATTTCAGAAATCCCATTGACCTCCTTCTTGCCTTCTTGGGCTATTATGTTTGCAAAATTTTCAATAACTTGATTGATATTCAAAATCTTCCATGATTTTTAGTAGAGGTATCAATTTGTTCTCACATTATTGTGGTCACAAAGTGTCCACGCCGCCCGCCCACCCAGCTGGGGTGATGACAATACCCCAAGCCTTTCAAGCTGAGGGGTAAATATATTTAAACTGTTTCGTGTAGCCAGTGGAATATTATACAAGCATATTTTGTAATTAGAAGCACTTTTAATGTATTTACTTGTCTTCTTGTGTTTTGATTGTCTTTAATTAAAGTCTTTATGCTACCCTTTAACAACAATAACATGAAGTACATCTTATGGGTCAATAAAGCTATTAATTAATGTTACTGTTTACCTGATTGTGACGTCACTGTTAAAAAGGAAAATCACTCATACACAAAATGCAGTCATGCATTCACACAAGTCACAGTCATCTGAATAATCTTAATTGGCCAGTTTTTGGGGAAGTGGATGGCGGCTTTTGTCAATATGACCCTGTTCTGCTCTTTTCACGAAAAGCAGTTGACCATCACTGTTGGGCACAAGCTCAGGTTTTATATACCTGGTAACTGATCTAACACCACTATTCTTGGCTGTTCACACTTTATGTGTTATTTAAGAATCTAATGCTACCTGACCCAAGCATTTGCTGACATCAACGTTTTCTTTTTATGGCATAGCCTAGCAACATGTGCAGTATAACTTCGGTCTCATTTTTTGTTGACTCCACACTTGGAGCTAATGCTCGATCCATTAAGGCACATATGACTACAATGCATCAAACTTCATGTGAATTATGGAAAAAAAGCCCATCAATAACACAGCGAGCTGCACAGAAAAACTTCTGGTGATTTGTTTCTGGGTATTTCCAAACAGAGCTTCATGCAGAATACTTATTTACTGAATATCTCAAACTGATCAGAATCTACGATCATCAGTCGCTCTGACAGTTAACTCTGGGTCACACCACTCCCAAACGCACACATGAGCACTTTAACAATGGAGGGAAAAGACAGAAGCATTGTCTAACAACCTTTGATAAAGCATTCAAATTCTGGTCTAGTAGGCAGCGCATCTATTCTGTGCACTAATCAACTCACTCATTACCTCTGCCAGTCACTTCTTTTACTTCATTGGTCCATATGTTCATTCAGCCATTCCTTCAGAAGTGTGATTTGCTCAGGCTCCACAGAGACTCTTACTTCGTCACTACGTTCTCTTCCTCCTGCCATGTTTCCATTGTATGAATCGTGTGATACATGTGCAAAATAGTCTGACAGGGTGTTTTATTAACTCTGATTACTGCTGCATTGCGTGGACTACCCACAGAGCTTAAAGCACTGAACATCAGCATCACCATCACACCAAAGAGATCTTTTTCAACTGTGGCTTCTTTTCTCTGCTAGTCATCTGCAAACACTCAGGAAAAGTGTTAGCCATGATCTCATTTGCTAATTGTGTGCGCCTCCAGCAGGTGCGAGCCACCCGTCATGTCATACTTATGGCGTACGTAGGGAGGTGTGCGCATGCGTGGAAAAGGGAGTGCGGCGTTGGCTTGTTTTTCAGCAGCACATCTGTCTGATGAGAGGCATTTCACACTCTGCCTTATCTCCCTGTGGTGTCAAAGAGAAAAAACATTCAGTGCTTGGAGAGAAGTTCAATAAAGAAGTGATATTGACACAGAGATGTATGCCTTGAGGTGAATGATTCAGAAGCATATTGACTGACATGTCAGGAGTAGACAGCTATTTGTATGCTCTGAATATTTAAGCGGTGACATAGGAGAATACAAACAGCAGCAGATTCATACAATGACTTTAGTATCATTGGCACTGGTGTATCATTGCCTCCTCTGCCTCACTGTAGAGGAGGCAAATGATTACAGTCTATTGAAGTGCTTTCTGCAGATTAAATTAAATCTCATTCACCTCCATTTTACTGAAGGTTTCGGAAGCTGGAAAGATTTAATTACAGAAATGATTTGCATGGATCAGCACGTGATGACTGCTCTCTTGAGGGGTCACCACAGCTGCACACACAACTGCATCCATGGATCTTCTCTGTCGTCTTCCTCTTCAACATCTTTTTTCCAAAATATCCCTCCTCTGCACATGTGTAAATCATCTCAGCCTTGCCTAACTTTGTCTCCAAAAGGCTCCATCCTGGTCACCCCCAATGTTCACTTCTTCAGCTCTGCCAGCTTTTTGTCAGTGCTACCGTCTCCAAACCATACATCAGAGCAGGTCTCACTACCATCTTGTAAACTTCTCTTTCACTCTTGCTGCTATCCTTCTGTCACAAATCTACCCAACCATGCCACAACCCCGCCTGGGAGATGACACCCACAACAAACTCTGCGAGTGTCTGCAGGCAGAGCTGGAAATCTTAACACTTCAACCCCAAAACATAAATATGTGGGGATGTGCAGCCTGCCTAAACCAAGTTGGGAGAACTAGTGACCCCTGACACTGAGGTTTGCAGCATCAGTGGATTAGACATGATTCTTCTCTGTACAACCAAACACACAGCTTTGGAAAGGTTGTGAAAGCTTTGCTTCAACACTTACCACAACACTTCTGTACAGCTGAAATGCCACTGAGCTGAGATGTTTCTAAATGTCTTTGTTCTGGGATGATGGAAGCTTCAGGGGGCCGAAGAGAGAAGTTCAGCATTCCCAGGATACATTTTCCTTATCTGGCTTCATTTACACGTATTGTCAGAAATCAGGCTAAGCGGTCACGCCAAGCTGGTTATCAACTCAAAAAGTCAACCCAGGATTTCCCCATCTAGCTATGAGTATGTTTACAGTGAATACAATGAATGCTGGCAGCACATGTCCAATCACAAACATGGACACTGGCAGCTACTGCAGCAGAATGACATATTTTACAAACAAAGGTCAAGCTATAATAGAAAAATCCAAAAAGGTTAAACACATAGTATTGACTAAACGCAACAATGCTGAAGCAACAAAGCAGCAGTCTGGGAACGTATGTGTGAGGAAATCCACGTATGCAGTATGTAGGATATTCCATAATATGGATTATAATTATAATATGGATTATGGGTGCATGTTCTGGGAAAGTACTACTAGGGACAAAAGCTGAGAAAAGCTTTCCATGCCAGCCTAGCTGTAACAAGCATTTTAAGAAAATGAAAAATAACTGAAAACTTAATTCTAATTACACAGGACGAAGCAACTTTATGGCTAAAACCTTAATCACCGGAGACTGCAATTAAAAGTTTTACAGAGCAGTCTTCAATACCGTTTAAGGTTCGGTTACCTTAAAATGAGCCAGTGATATCCTCTTTATGTTCACTACAAATTACAAATCTAATTAATTCCTATTCAATGTGAATCTAAAAAAAATATCCCTCAAAATAGTTAGACAGCTGGGAGACAATCAGGGACTGAAGCAGTTTTTCCGTTGTCCCAATTGGCCTGTTACTAGAAGGAATTTGTGTGTAACTGACCAAACAAGCAAATAAACTGTTGATTGACATTTAAATGTGTTTTTTGATGTTATGCTTTGCACCTCAGAGCCACTGAACTTACATGTCACAGCTGTTCTGACTCTGCCAGACAGAATCCCATTTGAGGGATGAATAATTGGTAACTGATTTTTACAATCAATTAAAACATCTGTTGGTATTTTCTAAAAATATCTAATTGTATAATTGAATTTGGACTATTTTTTGAGACAGAAAATCTCAGTGTGCTGTGATTTAAAGGTTGTGTTTAATGATACAGAAACACAATCAATTTGAATTGCAGTATTACATCAGCTGTGTTCTTACATGAAAAGCAGAGTGAAGATGGAAAAGGATTAACACTATCCCCGCTAATAATGCGTGTCTTATTCTTGAATGTTTAGTGATTATTCACTGCACATGTAAGCATGATACTCTTTTGCTCTCTTTTGTGTTTGTCTGGTTATAAACGTAAGAAGGTAACGTGCTGATGGCTCTTTCTGATGTCAGGATGGGGGGACACGAACCTGCTTAAATGCGCATATGCAAATTCAATTATATGCTCCTGGTGTTTTAAAGCTCTCATGTTTCTGCACATGTTCAGAACGTCACTAATTAATGTTTTGTGACGATTTTGAAGGAATCATTCTTAATAACAAGAAGATAAGACAGCATTGCCTTAAAATGAGTTCGCACACTGGAAAAAAAAAAAACGGACTTTGTAATTTTCACACAGTTCCTCCCACAAATGTCTCTCTGTGCTTGTCAACCTGCCTATGTGCGCACTGTGCAGGAGGAGAGGCCGTGCACCTGCTGACTGTAATGCTAGCTGTTGCTGCACCTGGCACAGGGTGGACAATGACACTTTTGACCCCCTTGCATACCTACAGCAGTAAAATAAATAAGAATAAATAATAATAATACTTAATAATACTCCAATTACACTGAGTTTTTTTAATGTTAACTGTAGATTAACATATCACCACAATGTACTTTGCTCTCAGACTGCTGGTTTACTTGTGGTTCCCAGGATATTTAAAAGTAGAATAGAAGGCAGCGCTTTCAGCTTTCAGGCCCCTCTTCTGTGGAAGCTTTTAAGATTAGGCTTAAAACTTTCCTTTTTGATAAAGCATATAGTTAGTTAGGGCTGGATCAGGTGACCCTGAAGCCTAGGTTCCTGGGGGCTTCCCATGATGCCCCGAGTATTTCTTTTTCACTCACTACATACTGAAACAGCACTCATTTAATCATTAGTTTTTATTAAGCTCTGGCTCGCTTCCACGTCATCTCTTTGTCCTGTTTCTCTCAACTCACCCCCAACCGATTGCAGCAGATGGCCACCCCTTCCTGAACCTGGTTCTGCCGGAGGTTTCTTCCTGTTAAAAGAGAGTTTTTCCTTTCCACTGTTGCCAAGTGCTTACTCACAGGGGGTCATCTGTTGGGGTTTTCTCTGTATTACCGTAGGGCCTTGTAGTACAAAGTGCCATAAGGCAGCTGCTGCTGTTACTTAGCGCTATATAAATAAAATTGAAATTGTGCGCCTTCCATTACAGTGTCACGTATATATATTAGGTAATCAAAGACACTGAATGCTTGTTACACCACGTGTTTTCTCACGCTTTACCTAGTTGTAAAGTCCGTCTTGGCTTTAAGAGGGAAGAACTCCGCTCACGGTCTTCTAGTCTGGACCAGACACGTGGATTGAGCGACACCTCGCGGTGGACACGAAAAACAACACCAAACTGACACCAGCTCGAAGCGGAAGCGTGAGGTTTGTCCCTTCCGACGTTCTGTAAAGCGGCGTCAACATGTCGGCCCCCGTAACTGTAAGTTACCCTTCAAATTTCGACTCATTACTGCATTAAGCTGACTAAATTACATGTTGTACGTAAGGCAGGGCCGACAGGGTTATAGCGCATGATGTTAGGATTTTGCAAGGTAGCTGAACCATATAAATACGATAAGAGTAATGTTAGCTAATGTTAGAAAAACCCTGTGTGTGAATGTGTGAGAGAGACACACGTTTTTACATAACGTAACACAACACTAACATTTATACGTAGTTATGGCAAAATCTCAGCGCTGCAGCCGTGACTGAATGAACAAAAAAAACCCACACACACTTAACAGACATGTGCTGTCATTGATTCTCTACTTAGATTTAACCTGACAGTAGTCACTGTTCATATCCTCCATCCCATTTCCTGTCTCTGTGCACAGTCTCTACACAGATGTTGCCAGCGGTCAGTTCTCCTCATTGTTGCTAGGCGACAGTGGAGCACCAGCTCAGCATCTCCTCCTCCTCCTCCTCTGCACAGGAAACTCCTCCTCTTCCTCACCCAGCGTTTCTATGATGTAGAGATGCTCCTCAGCTGGAGGTCTCAGGTGAAACGGAGCCAGCTTCAAAAGAAAAATGTGTAAGACTCATTTTGGGAGTTTTTAACACGATGATGCATCTGTTCCTGCTCCTGCTGCTCTCTGTTGTTTGGTGAAAATCACTGACTTTTCTGTACTTTCTTCCAGCTACTTTAACTACACACAGAGGTTTTATGGGCCAGACATAGCATCAGCATATTACATCTTGAGTCTGAAGGGAGGATTTAGGTAAGTGCCTTGTTCCCTTGTCCGTGCACTGTAGGTATAAAACGATTGTTTTCATATTTATTAACTGCCCACCAAACATTTTCATGTTGAATAATGAAAAATAGTTCCAGGATGAAAATTTGAGCCGCGTTGCAAACATTGAGGTGCTGCTTCAATGTCCGTCAAAAAATTTCTTGAACAGAAACAGTTTATTGAGGGGAAAAAAAGAAAAAGTTCAGATATGCAAAATGACACAGCTGGCCTGAAAATCAGTGGTAATGGGTCTTATGGAGTAATCGATCCAAATGTGAAATTTGTGGTTCAAATCATTATAGATATGTACAGATCAGGAGAGAGGGATCACAGTGAGTGTCTACAGCCAACAGTAAAACATGGTGGAAGCTCTGTCATGGTTTGTGGCTGCAGTCCCAGTGGTGTTGGGTCAAAGCTGATGGGCTGCATCAGATTTTGATCCAACATGCAATTGAAAGTGTCTGATTGGCAACAGCTTCATTTTCAGCGTAAGAATGATCCCAAAACACTGGCAATGCAGTAAAAACTCACAGTGGAACACTGATAGTGTTATGGATTGGCCTCCCCAGAGCCCAGACCTCAACATTAATTAAGCAGTGTGGGATCAGTGAGACAAAGAAGAGAACAAAGTGCAAAAATATCGAAAGAAGAACTTTGAATGTATTTCAAGAAGCCCGGAGAACTATTCCTGACGAAAGCTTGGCCAAGAGAGTTCAGGCTGTGCTGAAGAATAAAGGTAGTGAGCAGATGAGTCTCATGACAAAAGCACTAGAGTTGGATAATTAGTTTTTTCTTTTCTCTTGCTATTGCTGTTTTGGGGATTGTTTTATATAAGTGTTTGAGTTCAGTTCTTGTCTTTGTGATCCATTATTCTCAGGTACGTTGGCCAGTCGGAGTGGTTTCGTACAAACCAGAGGGGCAAATTCAGCTGGGACTTCTTAAATCACAAAAACACACCTATAGAAGAAGCAGACATGAGCTACACCATCATCAACTACACAGGACTGGAAAATCTGGGTACTGAGCTCAAACTTCATTTTTCACTTGCTGATGATTAATTTCTTTGATATTCAGCGAGCAAGTCTCGTTTCTGATTTGATTTATGTCACCACAGAGAGGCAGCGATCTTTGCGGACTCTAAAATTAAAAGGCTGTCCTGAAGTGGATGACTGGTTCCTGGCCAGGCTCCATATGCTCCAGGACTCTCTGGAGGAGCTAGACATCTCTCATTGTCCACGCATCACCACAGGCGGCCTGGCTGCACTCAGGAATCTCAAGTAATTGAGCCAAAATGCATCAATAGCCTAGTTAATATCACCAGTGATAGATGTTATAATACGTATTTCTTTTTGCTTTTACTTTCTATGTCTGCTGCAGGGGACTGAAGCATCTGAATGTCTCATCCCTCCCTGGGATTTCAAATCCTGGCCTGGTCATCATCCTGCTGGAGGAAATGCTACCACAGTGCCAGATCACAGCTAATGGCTACGACCACAATCTGAGGAAGGTGGAAGAAGAGGAAGAGGAGCAAATACAAAGTCAGAGGTAGCACGTGGATTGGGATGGAAATCAGAGAGGAAACAGACAGGCTCTTCTGTCTGTTCATGTGCCGCCTCACCCGATACAGACTGTGAGACATGAAAGAAAATGTGTATTCTCTGTCCAGTTGGCAAAAACCTCCCCATGATTGCTGTGGTTGGTAGCATGTTGCTGCTTTTGTAGTTTGAATGGAAGTGACAGGATTGTCTACAAACACTGAACCAACCACAGCAATCACCAGGAGGGTTTTGGTGCAGCATCTTCTTTGCAGCTGATTTCACTCAGCAAGAGCCAGCAAACTCCAGGAACCACTGCCAACCAATCCCAGAATACACATTTTTCCTTAGAAACAGGTGGTTGCCAGGGGTCACTGACTGGTCTTTAGGCCTGCATGACTGGGATTTTGGCAATCATTTTTTCTCAGTGTCTGCCATCAACCTCCAGCAACTATTTGCAACTGGTTTGGGAATGCTAATTTTTCTCTCACAACTGATTGTCAAGTGGTTGCAGATCTGCCCTTCAGGCCAACATGATTGTCACGTTAACCTCAATATCAGACTTATGGTATGATTGGTTTATGAAGTCAAATGTGATTAAACATAGACAACGTCATATGAGATAAAACACAAACAAAACAAAACAAAACAGGAAGTGTGGAACAAAATGGGTTGCTGTAAAACGAGAATCAGTTTATAGGTATGTACACATATGTGATGTAAATCTATATGCCACCTAAACCGTTTCTGTCTCAATTATTGCTCAATGTAAATATAATAAAGACTGACAAAGAATAAAGATTTCTTTGAGTGTGACAATTATTGTTAGCTTTACTTGTGGATTCTTGTCACATGTTTTAAAGACAGTGCAAGTGATGTCGTCACACATCACAGCGTGCCTCTATGTATTTGTAATCTGCACTGCGGGAGCTTATGTGAAGAAACTAAAGCCCATAATCCAGTGTGAGCCTTGTTCTGCAGCAGTGTTAATGGACTGATGAAGACACCTATGAGAGAAGAGTGAATGTGGGTGAAGAAACTGCTGCTTCTTTTGTATGTAAATATACCATCTGAAGTCATTTGGTAGCATTTATTTTGTTATGTTAGCTAGTACTGGGCGCTATATTAAAGTACAAAATGTATGATAATTTCAAATGTTAAGTAACGGCTCACTGACTACATGCATTTTTGGCGATATTTATTATAATATCAAGTAATGTGATCGACGGTAGTGATGGGCACAGCGAGGCTTTGTGAGAGACTGAAACGCTGGAAGCAGTTGTGCCAGAATTAAATTGAGGTTTTGAGCCAATCTGACACCCGCTTCTTCCTACTGACACCTACTGGCCACTTTTTTCCTATGGTCACATATATTGAAAATGCTATTCTGTGAAGCAACACCAAAACTAACAAACTAATTTATAAAATAAAATATATCGAGAAAAGGCTGCTGTGTTTATTGTAATATCCACACAGGTTGTGAGGAATTGAACGTCGTCCACTTTGTAAGTAAGCTCAGTGTAAACCAACACATTTTGTGGAAGATGATTCATCTGTGGTGGAATGAAGTGTGAATGAATGAAGCAAATTATTTTATGGGAAATGAAAATAAATAAGAGAAAGTCAAAATGGTTCTCATTTATTAATTTGTGGCTGAAAACATCCTTACCCTGAGTATTGTTTGAGTTTGCGAGCAAAATAATTGTCACATTTATGGCCAGTTTTCTGACCTTAATCGTATGTTAGTAAATCACACTCACTGATAAGGGATGTTGTGTTCGTGTTTCCACGTGAGTGACCAGTTGACCAGTGACCACTAAAAATTTAAATAATAAAATATATGTATTTTTTTAAACAAATGCTCTGGTGGAGATCACACTCATGAACTCAATTAAGTAAGAAAATAAAAGGTTTATCTGATATGAAAGAAAAAGGAGCATGTGATCTGTCAGCCTGAGATGAGAAACTAGAAATTACACTGTAAATAATTACATCACCCAAGGAATACTGGAATATTTTCAAAGTATTTTGTGGTATAAACTGTAAGTAATGATCAAAATGTATGATAACAATAATAATAACAATGATACAATTTTACGCATGATTTACCTTTAGTTTTTTTTTTCAAAAATATATAATAATTATATAATAATATAAATTAATTTTAAAGCTCTTTTAGGGTTGATTCTGTTTTTTGGGAGTTTGGATTGTCATCGCTTTTTTCCCTACACACTAAAACCAAGAAGCAGCAGTTACCAACGATCCAAATATACCAATGCTGGTATTGGCATCGAATCGATACTAGCATGACAGGATTGATACTTTGTTTCTGTCCTCAAAGTTCAGTATGTAGTCCACTGCATTTTTGGAAATGAAGAAGAATACATCAAAAATGCAATCTGAAAAATGTCCAAACTTTTATGTGTTGACTGTGACAGCTTATTTTTTAATTATTAAAAAAAATTATAGCCTATAACACATTTAAACAATAGAAATTGTTCCAAAGTACTTTAAAGAAAGCCACATTTACATAAAAAAACAACCAAAAAAAAAAAACAGTTTCAAAACACAAAGTTGAAAGGTGTGTTTTGTTGTGTTAAGTAAAAACCAAAGTGATTTATTGGTCATTAAAATGTGTACAGAATTCTGAAATTGATTATGATCTCATAAGTCATAACACAGTGCTCCTGCTACATAAACTGCCTTTATGGGGTAAAAGTGTCAGTATCGGTACTGGTATAGGCAATGCTACTGGCCCTGTCTTTACTTGGTATTTCATCAATAACTAACTTTGCAGCATGGCACAGCACTACCCACCTGCCGACACTTGGGTGAAACACATCAAACTCTAAATTAGCCTTGGCCACATGATGTGGGTATTTTGGTTTGAACCACACTACTGAGCAGTGTTTCGTAATATCTGGATTCAAATATTCTCATCGAAAGTCCCGAAGTGAAGGTAGGAACAGACCTTTCTTGTTAAGCTGAACACAAGAGTAAGCACGGACCGCGTTTGTGACGGACAACAACAGAACAGCTAGCTGTGTGTTGGATACCTCTCATAACTTCTTAAAATTCGCCATTTAAATCGATTGTCATCAGAACCCTTGTGGTGTAAGAGCCTCAGTAGACGGATAAATGTCTGATTCGTCAGGTAGGACGGATGTCTGATGGTTAAATTTGGGTTAAACTTCAAGAGTGTGTCGCTGTTTCTGCGTGCTAGTGTTTGTTAGCTTCAAAGCTAGGTGCATTAATTATACGTGAAACTTTTTTGACGTGCTGTTTTATTTTTGCATTTGTAGAACTTCCTAAAACAGAAAAAGAGGAGGAGGTCACTCCCGAACCAGAGGTGAGAATAGTAGTGTGTGAAACAGTGAATGTTAGCAGGAAGGTGTGGTTAATGTCCGTCAGCTTGACATAATGCAAACAAAGCCCTCATTTGTCAGTGTCTGAGACGTGATAAAGCTGTTCAGCAGTCTTCCAGTGCAGTGTAGCTGAATGTGGTATGTTTGTAAATGTTAGCATTATTTCCTATGCAGGAACAATCCGACGACAGTAGTGAGGACGAGGCTGCAGGAGACACAGACAGTACGTAAACATACAGTCACGGTATTTATAACAGATCTGTATTTTCATTTTCACTCTTACTTAACTGCTTACATCCAGTGATCGGACTGCTTCCCTGTTATATATATTTCTGCTGTTAGTTTGATCAGTGTGCCAATCCAGCAGTATAATGTACTTTTTCTTAGTAGCCAAATCCCAAGATATACTTTCCTACTTGTCACTAAACAGTGTCAGTGTCCTCTGCATTTTCCTGCTAATGCAGTGACTGTGCTGAGCCATGTACACACAGTTTTATCAGACTAAGAGCTGCTTCTTGGCTTGACTGAATGTATTGATTTCTGCCTTCATCTGATTTTCCTTGTGTTCCCATCAGTGGACTTCCTGCGCAACCTCTTCTCCAGCGCGCTGGGCCTCGGTTCAGCTGAGAAAGTCCTGGATGAGCTGACTCTGGATGGAGTGGCGCGATACATAAACAGCGGCAAATGTGAGTCTTTGCCCTCCTCCACTCTGCCCCTCCACCGGAGTGGATCGATTTACCGCTTACGAGCCTGTTTCCACAATGCAGTTATTATTGATTGAGCCACAAGCTTCTCTGCTTTCATGCAGGTAAAAACATCATCTGCATGGTTGGAGCAGGAATATCCACATGTGAGTATCTCACCTTTTATATAACAGAAGAAGCACTTAAACTGCCTAAAGATAATCTCTTTTATGAATAATATTATTATTATTGTTATTATTATTATTGTTAACTGATGTAACTGAACATCATTTCTCTCTACAGCTGCCGGAATCCCAGATTTTCGCTCTCCAGAAACTGGCCTGTATGCAAACCTGCAAAAATACAACTTGCCTTACCCAGAGGCTATTTTCCAGATAGATTACTTTAAGGTTTGTGAGAGATTGTTTTGGATATGCTTGAGGGATGATAGTATCTATGAAATCTTTCCCATTTCCTAGTCACTTCTTAAACAACATTTTCTTTTGCTAATATTGACACAAAAAACAACACATTAATTACTGTCAGCCTTGCATTTAACACATTAAACCATAACTCATATTTCAGTCAAAGAACTACAGTTTTGATCTGTACTTTTTTTTAATGATTATTTTCAGTTCAGTATTTTTTATTCTTGGATTCTCAGAGTAGGTTCCCATGATTCACAGTTCAAAGTAAGCCCCTCAGATCATCCACCGTCTGAAATATATCTCTTGTAGCTTTCTTTGCCCTCCCTTTAAACCATGTTTCTTGTGATTGGCTACCTCTGTCAAACAGAAGGTTTGCACAGGAGGTGGGTGGGGCTTCTGTGCCTGCGATTCCATGTTAAGGTTAAAATGAGTGTTTACACCAGTCTGAACATGGAGCTTTGGCCATGTTTAATATGAGCATGCACCATTGTAACAGGATAAAATAAGTAAACACATAAAAGATCAACTTCAAGGCTTTGGCTTTAACTCCTCTAAAATCATCTTATGACTTTTTTGAAATTGTAATTTTATAATAAAATTATGAAATAAATAATTTTTTAAAATATTTATATCTATTTATCTTTTTCTCCGTCTCGTATCTCAGAAACATCCAGAGCCATTCTTTGCCTTGGCAAAGGAGCTTTACCCAGGACAGTTTAAGGTACAAAGCACACGCTTGCTGATTATTTGTCACATGTCATATAGGAAATTACAAACGGCCTCACACTGTGTTCATTCTCTCATGTTGGACTTTTGCGGGTGTTTAGCCAACAATCTGTCACTATTTCATGAAGATGTTGAAAGACAAGGGGATCCTGAGACGCTGCTACACACAGGTAGGAGGAACACTCCGCTTTTCACGAACGAAGTCACTATTGCTGCATTTACATTACTGCCTGTGTTCATTCAGAATATCGACACGCTGGAGCGAGTAGCTGGGCTCGAAGGAGACGACCTAATTGAAGCTCACGGGACGTTCTACACATCACACTGTGTCAGCTTCTGCTGCCGGAAGGAGTACAGCCTGGACTGGATGAAAGGTGTGTGGTTTTTTGTTGTTGTTTTTTTTTTTGCTTTGGATTGTTGAGTAAGTCTGTTTAAGAGACACTTGGAATTTTAACCTTCTCCCGCTGTCTTGTAGAGAAAATCTTTTCTGACGACATTCCCAAATGTGACAAGTGCAGCAGTTTGGTTAAACCAGGTCAGTAGATCCCTCTCTTGTTCCCTCTCTGCCTGTTCATTTATTTCAACATTAGTAATGTTGAGTTTCAACCATGACTTTTAGAAAGTCTCTCTCTTTTGCTTTTCCTTGCACAGATATTGTCTTCTTTGGAGAGAACCTACCTGCCCGATTCTTCACTTCAATGAAGATGGTGAGTGGACATCAGTGGTTTGTGAATGTGCTGGCATATTTTGAGGGGATGCGATGTAGCTACTTTGTAACAGTAACTAATGGTTGGTTGGTTTTTTTTTGTTAAACCTGTCAGGATTTTCCTCGTTGTGACCTTCTCATCGTTATGGGGACGTCCCTGCAGGTCCAACCATTTGCGAGTCTAGTCAGCAGGTACTGCAGCTTAACTTTCACATTCCTGTCTGAACACAGAGACTGCTGCAGTAATCATCTGGTAGTACACCACAGTCCTGCAGCGGATTTTGTTTGAGAGTGTTTGCACTCAACCACATTTTATAATTTCATGTAGATTGCTCTGGCGAAGACCTTGTTCTATGTGTTTCTTTTTCATTTAGGGTTTCAAAAAGCTGCCCCAGACTGCTCATTAACATGGAGAAAGCAGGGCAGGTAAGCACTCACCGCTTCCTTTTCCTTCTTTATCAGTACTCTCTTTTCTGTCACGTTTATTTCCTGGATTCCTGGATTCTTGTTTTGATGTGCGTCTCTGTGCAGGTTAATCCCATGATGGGTTTGTTTGGTTTCGGAGAAGGGATGGACTTTGACTCAGACAAGGCTTACAGGTGATACTGAGACACAGCTACTCCTCTCCATAGCTTTACTCTACCTTTGCAGTTTACTACAAACTAATATAAACAAAAGATTTTAATGAGTGCAGTGTGCTGTAGCTGTACCTTTACATTATGCTGCACAATATAGTAGTCAAATATAGTGGAACAGATACTCAGGAAAAGGTTTTTTTGTTTTATGATTTAGTTATTTTTATGTGAAATGTATGCTGTAAGTTCAGCCTGGTGCACAGAATATATGAACAAACATCATGCAGTCCACCATTTTACAACCAGAGGGCTCCAAAGTCTTATCTATAATGAAGTCCTAAATGGAATTAGTAGATACTTTGAATATACTCCATTTGTTTCATACTACTCACTACATTAATAATTGAACTAATTTATAATTACGTTGCTCAGTATCTGACTTGTTAAAAAGTTTCTATGAAACTGAAAAGTAATGGTCCACTCATCTCTTGTCATAGAAAGTTGTCAGATTTCCTTAAATCACCAAGAAAGCTCTAGTGGTAACAGTGAGTTTAATTTATGAGGATCTTGTGCCAAAACAAACAAAAAGCGAATCATCAATCATCAGCGAATGTAAAAATAAACAGCGCTGGTGTTGTCTCTGAATATTAGGAATAAAAAGCTGTTTTGAGCTAACACATTGCTGTTTATTTTCCTCTCTCTCCAGAGATGTAGCTCACATTAGTACATGTGATGATGGATGTTTGGCTCTAGCTGATCTTCTGGGATGGAAGGTAAGTTATATGTCTCCTTTCAAGGATGCTGTCCTATGTTAAATGTTTTTAGGCTTGTATGTGTAAGGGTAACACAAATAAACACTGCTCAGAAAGTGATGGGAACACTAGATCATCAAAGTATAACATAAAGTCATTTTAGCTTCAGGGTATCAGTCTGTGGTTGGGGAGCAGAAACCACTGTGAGTCCATTTCATCTGCTTTGGTGGAAATGAGCAAATGAGAGTGACTACAGTTGCACTGGAGAGGTGTCAACAAGACAACCACTCAAAAGAAAATGTTTCCATGTGGACCATTTCTGTCTCCTTTTTGTTGGTGACTTATTTTGATCTAGGTTTTCATTTTGCTGGTGTCCTTGTCACTGCTGTTAGGATGACACAGTGCCTGCAGCCATTTCAGATTGTACAGATTGTACAGCTCATAGGCACAGCCATATGTGCTGTCAGACGGATGTTTGCTGTGACTCCCAGCACAGGGCAGCAGAAGCCAGCCTAGCAGCAGGATCAGTGTCTGCTCCTTTGTGTGAGCAGGAACAGGAGTGGGACACTCATGCATATTTAACACAACTGTCAGAATCAGACTACATGAGGGTGGCACGAGGGCCTCATGTCCTTCAGTGGGACCTTTGCTGATAGTGCAGCACCATGCAGCTCGTTTAACCTTTGCCAGAGAGAAAGTGGCGGGTCTGTCACTCCAGACCTGCCAGTTGAGAACCTCTGGGATGTCTTATATTAGTGGTGACCCATTTTCCTTGCAGATGAGAGCAGGATCAGACTGAGCACATGTGACAGGCGTGAAACAGTTTGGAGACGTTGCAGTGAATGATATGTGATATGACCAGCTTGGCAGAGGATCAATGATGTTCTGTGGAGGCATATCCATAGAGAGTGTTAGCCAACAGTGCTGACTACTGTTAGGTACTGAGATGAAAGTCTCATTATGCCAGTGAAGCAGATCCTGTGTTCCTCCTGGTGTAGGACAGTGGCTGGCCTCATGTGGCCAGAGTGTGTAGGCAGTTCCTGAAAGATGCTGGCATTGATGATATTAACTGGTACTCACATGCTCCAAAACTGAATCCAACTGAGAACCTTTGGGACGTCCTATATTGGTGCATCTGAAGCTGCCAAACAGCAGCAGGAGATCCCGCTGGACATCATTCACCATCTCATGAGGCCTTTAGATGTTGTTGGGAGCATACGTGCATGTGGAGGCCATAAACATTACTGAGCCGATCTGATTTCAATTTTGAACTTTAGATTTTTGATGCGATTATGTTGATTACACGTGTTGATTATTTTGGTTTTGTTCTTAACAAAATTATCAATGTGTCTAAAGATTTTTAACTGCCCTTATTTATTTTATTTATTTGTTTTTGAACAGTAAAAACATCCTAGTATCAAGGTAGCCTGTTGTAGATTGGTGTGAAGTTGTTGTTTTCCTGATGTAAGAGGTGTCGCAGTACAAAACAAAGAGCAAACAAACAAAAAAAGCTTGAGTTGTTTTTCTTGCAGCTTTTCTTGTTGCCACCACTTTGGGCTCCATATCTGAGTGCCTCAGCTGTGTTAAAGCTCTTGATTATTTGTTACGTCTTTCCAGGCAGAGCTGGAAGAGCTGGTGAACAAGGAGCACGCCAAGATCGACAGTCAGGATGCAAAAGAGAAGGCCAGTGAAAGCAAAGGAGCTACGGCCAAGACGAGCTCTGCATCAGCGCCACCAGAACCCAAAGCTGAGGAGTAACGCTGTTAAAAAGCTCCCTGATTAAATGAAGCTACCGAGGTGATGTCACAGATTGGAGTCAACCCATGAAGTGACATCATGATACTGGGGGGGTTTACCTGGAAGCGTAGTGGACTCATAGGACATCTGACACTGCGGTGTTTTACACATCTGTTTATATCAGTCATTTGCACCTTTTTTTTTCTTTCTTTTTTTTTTTTTTAATTCTTTTTTAC